>JACYXH010000813.1:2062391-2077391 GCA_026745465.1 Lota lota
GCAGGAGATCACAGAGAGGGGAAAGACTGATTTGCCTTTTGTCCTCCAACCAGGCATACTGGAGCCACACGCTGGCTCTATCCTATTGACTAGAGAAAATATAAACGTAGCGTCTGTGACCACACTTTTTTGATGGTAGAGATTTGTCTACTACAGATCATCAATGGTTTTAAATTGTAGAAGGCAAATCATGTTGGGCACATTGAGGGCAGGATTTCAATGGCCCCATTCTATCGGTAAAAGACAATCCTTTATACATTTCTAATGAAATATAATTGTCAACCAGGACCTTTCAACATACATGATATTAAGATGAACTAGCCACTGAGATCGTAGTTATAAAATAAAAATAAAACTATTGGCTTTGTAATACGACAATGAAATCACATTTCTTCCCATTGACTTAGGAAAGTCTGCTCCACCCTCCGCGAACCACCTAACCCTAGGAGGAACTACATGAGAGCCTCTTCCACATGAGCTCACCAACAGATGGTCTGCTGCTTGTTCTATCGCTAGGCCAACCCCCGGGCCTTCATCATCCACACCAGCCCTCCATACACCCACCCCAAAGCGTTTTACTGCTCAGAGACTGAATACACAGACAGAACAAGGCCCTTCAACATAGTGCCGTGCAGGTTTGGGTCTTCTGTTCATGACAGTGGTAATTAGGAACATTCATTAATTGACCGTATTAAGAGTAAGACATAAGTTATAAAATACATATATATGAACAGATCCTATATCTATGTCTTTTATATTGTAAACCATTTGGCAGTGTTACACCATGTTGTTATATTTTCTCTGTTATCCCTATTGGTCTGGTCTTCCAGGAGTCACCAATACAACGTGTGAGAGGGTTGCACTTCATTCATCTTCCATGTGAAACACTACCGTTGATTTACCACCAGGCCTCTAATTTGGTTGTGTAAACGCCTCATCCACACAATGCAGATATCATGTATATCTATCAACATCTGGCGCCGGCATCCTTCAGAAGATGACATCTGCTAGGCATACTGAAGACTACAGTGAAATAAAGCTGGATACCATGTTTCTCCTCTCCTGTGAAGTAGGAAAGAGCTCTTCGGACCTGCAAAACAAGAAAGAGATGCTGCATAGAAGAAGATTACAATAATTACGCTGACTTACTGCCACTATATACTACCTTTTGTTTGTGTGTTTGTGTATGTGTATATGTGCACCTGTGTGTGTGTGTATGTGCAGGTTTGTGTGTCTGTGTATGTGTATATGTGCACCTGTGTGTGTGTGTGTGTGTGTCTTTGTGTGTGTGTGTGGGGGGGGGGGGGGGGGGGGGGGGGGGCTGGAGGGATGTCAATCCATAATGTCCATTGGCAGAAATACTTTTGTTCTTCAACCGGAAGGAGCAGCGAAGGAGAAACTTGCTAGCTAAGACCTTAAAACAGGTCATGTTTACACACATCCTCTCTCACACACACATGCACACACGCACATCCTCTCTCTCTCTCACACACACACACACACACACACACACACACATAAACACACACTAAACAGGTAGAAAGTAAGCTGGAAAAAGACGTTGATACAAGTATACCACAAATAAAAGAACTTCAAACAATTATGAACTACGAGCACTGTCCACTTTAAGATGCACTATATCTCGCTCAAGGAGAAGTCTCGCGAGGGATGAGTTGTTGCAGGAAGAGAACAGTGAAAAAGTGATTGAGAGCTTGAGAGAGGAGAGTTTGTGTTACAGAATGTATAGCTTAGTGTTAGCTAAAAGATTTGGGAGGAGGAGAGTTGAGCTTGTAATGACTAAAGGGAAATATCCTGCAACAACGCAACAACGAGATTTCAGAGTGAGACTTCTCATGAGCGAGACTTGGTTGGAGACAATAACAAACAGACCGGATCATTTACTTAATGATAGAATATAATCTGAGCATGTCAGTGGCAAAAACAAGCACTTTAAGTGGACGTACATTGACAGGGCGTAATTACCCCAAGGATTACATTGCAACCCGTTTGTAGTGGATTACGGCTGCAGCGTTCCTGCTCAATACTGGACCACTTTTTAAAAAACAAAATCCACATTAGTCTCTGAGACCCTTAGACCCTTAAATGGTCGGAAAATAGGATCCAGGTTTAAAAACTCAAAAGTTTCAAGTATCAATACATGCAAGGAAACATATTTGGTTTGGATGTATGATGTTTTAGTTAATAGTACAACATAATACATGCATGGAAACATACAATAGATGGATGATGTTTAAATTAATGGTACAACATAATGCAGACACAGAGATAGAAGATCTGGCCAGTGGAGTCACTGTAGCCAGTAGGTTTCCTGATAATCCACTATTTGTTTGGTTAAAGAGAGAAAAGATTAGAGCAAATCACTTGTATTAGAACTGAACTTTGTCGTGGTAACAGCTTTTTTCAGGTATATTTCATTGTTTATTTGGTTTATTCAGCAATTTTTCCGTCAAAGAAACAGAGAAGCTCGAATAAGAGAAGCATTACAAAGGAATGTAGCAGTACGTTATACACACACACACACACATGAACACACACACACACGCACACACATACACACATACATACGTGCACACTGTTTTTCTGTGTTTGTGCGTGTGTGTGTGTGTTCACTGTGTGTTCCCACAGATGCTAGATGACACACTCATTAAAGATGTATCACCAATTGACTAGTCCATTTATCCTACATGTTGCCGTGGATAGGCACGAGGCTTTAATCTGACGTTTCTTCACTGTCCATATTAACCACAGGGGGTGTGGCTCAAATACAAACTGATCCATCCGTGGGACAGCCCCCAACCCCACAGGGAGGTCAGATCCTCTACGTTGACCTCTATATGACCTCTACGCCTTTCAAACCCTCACTTCACCATCCACCAGAACGTATGCTACCTTGATCCTCCTACACACACAAACACAAATATACATGCTATGTTTGTGCATGTCTGCTCAACGCACAGACGCACACGCACACACACACACACACACACACACTCACACTCACACTCACACTCACACACATACACAAACACAAAGAGAAAACAAACATACACACACATACATGGACCAAACATACATACACACACTGACAAAACACACATACACACATGCCCATATTAAGAGATTCAATGGGGGTATGCACATGGGTAATTATGTACAGGACTACACCTGTCCTATGGTATTTATAGTAAGATCTAGCACATTATCATTTGGATGTAAGACCCTCATTAGTCAAAGTATGTGAGACGTATTTGTTGCATAAATGCCTGCTGGCTCGTTCTTTATGTTTGGCCTTGTAGGCACAAGCCGGTATATGTCTATAAGGTTCTGTGTAATTTCCGGCTCATCTTCTCCTTCTGCACAGCGGAACATTCGATTATTTAGCATTGTTTCCCAATGATCCAACCCCTCTACACAGCTGCACGTATTGGATAACAATGTTAATGCAGATCAATATCCTACTGTATCAACAATACCTTTACAAAGATATACAGAAAGATGATATACTCTGGATAATGTACTCATTATAAAGGCCTAACTTAGTTGATACCTTTGACACATTTGAATACAAAACAGTATTATATACATTCTCTCTGCAGAATGGAAACAGGATGTTTTTTCCTATTTTTGCCATACTTAAAAATAAAAAAGGCTTTACAACCTTATTAGGGTGTCGAGGACGAAGTCCAAGACAACCTCTTGTTATTGCTGGTTTTATTATTAGTCTGCCGCCGAAATTCGACTTACACAGCCTAAACCACTTGATAAATTATTATAAAAACTTAATAGAGCTGTAGAGCAGGACTACAGAAGATCTGTGTGAAAAAACTGCACTGATTGGCCCAAAGGTGGCGCTATTGCAATCGTCCAAAATTGGCAAATCATATCTCCAGACTACTTTGACCTACAGTCATGAAACTTTGACCATAGATGCATCTTCTCATGCTGAACAAATATGCCTCAAGAACCTATGACTTCCGCCATGATGGATTTTCCGCCATTTTGAATTTTGTGAAAAACATGAAAAAATGTAAAAGCCCTAGGTTTTTTGACATACACAGAACTCCTTGGGCACACATAATCTCTGGACCAATATCTTTAATATGAACTTTGTAAAAGTCAGTGCAATAAAACATAAGGCCCCCAGGAGACATTAACTTTGAAAGAAGGTGTGGCTTAACAACGCCAAACACAGAAATGCTTATATCGACATCAAGGTGGAGTCCTATGATCTTGGCTCCAATACAAACGTTGTTCAACATTAAATTCTGAACAACATGGTACCCATGCTTTTTCAATTGGGGCGTGGCATAAAATAGGGCGTGGCTTGTGACTAAAATGACCACAGTTCCTAGAGGAAGTGTTGGATTTGAGCGGGATCAACTGTCACACAATCAGGATTATAAACCTCAAATGCTTAAATAAAATATAAGTTGATTGACAAAACAACATGGCCGCCAGACGAAAAAAACAGAAAATTTGATTTGAATGCTTTTTCCGACATCAAGGAAGACTCCTATGATCTTAAGTAAAATTGATGAATTGTTGGGCATGAAATTCTGAACAAAATATCGTTTTCACTTTTTCAATTTGGGTAAAACAACATGGCCGCCAGAGGCTAAGAACGGTCAGAATGGACGTAAATGCGTTTTTCGATATCGGGATGGATTCCTATGATCTTGTGTCCAATGCAGAAGTTTTTGGGCATGGAATTCTGAACAAGATTACATTTTCACATTTTAATTTTGGTAAAACAACATGGCCGCCAGAGACAGAAAACCGTCAGAATGGGCTTAAAATGCGTTTTCACAAATCTATATGGACTCTAATCATCTTGCCTATAATAGAAAAGTTGTTCAGCATGAAATTCCGAACAAGATAGATTTCTCACTTTTCCAATTATGCCCGAAAACATGGCTGCCAGAGGCTCAAACCGGTTACAATGCCGTGATTCCAATCCCATTGAACCACTCTTACTATCATTATGTTCATAATGTATGACAATATATAATACTTTCTTGATTTAAACCAACAGCAATACGTGTGTGTGTGTGTGTGTGTGTGTCTGAAGCTGTCATTACATTAAAAACAACCCATTTACTATCATTATCTTCATACTGTATGACAATATATAAAACTTTTCACTCATTTTTCTAAACAGTGTTTGATCAGAGTTACCCTAATGTGTGTGTGTGTCTGAAGCTGTCATTACATTAAAAACCATCCATTACAGTGTTTGATCAAAGTAAACCTAAAGTGTGTGTGTGTGTGTGTGTGTGTGTCTGAAGCTGTCATTACATTAAAAACAATCCATTTACTATCATTATCTTCATACTGTGACAATATATAATACTTCCTTGATTCAAACCTAAAACAATACAGTACCATGTAAAGTCCACCCATTCAAATAGTCCATCATTATCTTCATACTGTATGACAATACATAATACTTTTCTCTCACTTCATTATCTTCATACTATATGACAATTTATAATACTTTTTTGATTTAAACCAAAAACAATACTTGTGTGTCTCTGCAGCTGTCATTACATTAAAAACACCCCATTCAACTACTCTTACTATCATTATCTTCATACTGTATGACAATATATCATACTATTCTCTCACTTTTCTAAACAGTGTTTGATCAAAGTAAAGCTTATTCCTTGATTTAAACCAAAAACAATACAGTACAATGTCAGCAGTAAGCACTGACCTAACTGTTTGCAATGTTGATGCAATGCACTTGCCACTTTTGTGTGTGTGTGTGTCTAAATGCTATGCCGGTTATAATTCTATTTTAAAGCGTTAAAGAAGCGTAACTGCTGAACCCTGACTTTGATACACTTTCACAAAACATTGAAGGCGAATCACCGCAATTAAGCTGAGGCTATTCCAACCTCATCAACTGTATAAAATCTTTAAAACTCTTACTGGTCTGCCTCGTCTGCATAAGCCTCGACACCCGCTAAATGCTGCTTGCAGCTTTAATTGGTTTTGTTATTTGTTTGACATGCATGACACCATTCATATAATATATATTTTCAATATATATTCAAACAAAATGTGTATTCATTAGCCTAATGGAAACAGGATGTAGTCTCTGAAACGAGACACAAACCCTTGTAAGTCTAGCCCACATGCAGATACGCATGAACACAATTACGTCCACAGAAATACATGCTCATTACTGCTTCAAACACATATCCGCCGTTGAGAAACATGTTTCAGCCAATCAAGGCCCGAGTCAGCAAAGGAGGAAGTTAAATGTGGTCACACTTCATGTGGACTGACAGAAATAGCTCCGTCAGTGAGTAAACAACACATCCCATTCATGAAAAGAGCCTGCGCACGCCTACTGTTCTACAGTACGGAAAGACAGCACAAGAGCCACGGAGAGAAAGAGGGAGGGAGGGAGGGAGCGAGGGAGAGCGAGTGACATAGATACACAGAGAGATAACATACATCAATGGAGAGGAAAAGAGCAGCGGAAGTCATATAAAGACCAAAAGAAAGACGTACAGACAGTAGTGGCAATGAGAGAGAGAGAGAGAGATAGATAGAGAGGGAGAGGGAGAGGGAGAGGGAGAGGGAGAGGGAGAGGGAGAGGGAGAGGGAGAGGGAGAGGGAGAGGGAGAGGGAGAGGGAGAGGGAGAAAAATAGAGGGAGAGAGAGAGAGAGAGAGAGAGAGAGAGAGAGAGAGAGAGAGAGAGAAAGAGAGAGAGAGAGAGAGAGAGAGAGAGAGAGAGAGACAGAGTCTTGTGGTGACATCACATCTTCGTCACTGGGATCCAGTTCCTTGGTTTGGAAAGCACCACACCAAAAAAACATTAACTTTCCAACTCTCAACTCTGCTCGCTCACAAGTCCTCCCAGCACACCAACAACAAAACCACATGAATACACACACAGACACACCAAGACACGGGAGACACACCTATGTACGCACCAACTCCACCAACTCTAAGATCTGTGTGCGCAACCAATGGCATCTAAATGTAGACACCAGCTGCTTCCCCATCGGCCCACGCACTGTGCCGTTACAACCGACCTCTTTCCACTCACACACTCATGCAAACACACACTGGCAGACCCCCGCCTTGCAGACACACACACACACACACAAACCATAGAAACAACATTTTGTTTACTGTTCATATTTAAATTGACACGTCATCTAATACCAACAACACCGATAACACAAATAGATCACATTAATCAAAAGCATCAAAAGTAGACACAATGTTGCCTTATATGCTATCTCGTCTTTGTCATATATGGTGTGATAAAGAGAGATAGTGACAGAGAGCGAGAGAGAGAGTCACAAAGAGGAAGTGATGCAAGTTTCTGTGGAAGAACTATATTTAGATGAAGAAAAACAGAACGGAAGTGTCCGCATGAACTCTCACTTCTCCTTCACACACACACACACACACACACACACACACACACATGCACACACGCACAAAGTAAAAGTGTGCACTTCTTAGCCATGCACGCCCACACAGTCTTCCACTGATGCATCTGGGGATCAGAAGCGCGGTGCAGTGCTATGGCGCTGACGGCAACCACCAACGTTTGCAGTGAGCGTCATACTTGCAATGCCCACCACTGCTGCCAATATACGCCCATTCATTTCACTACAATACCTCGAATAATTCCCACCAACCGCTTTCACACAAATGTTGCTGTGAGCAAGGAGCAGGATAGTCTATAGTCAGGGTGTTTGACTCCCCGTTTAAACGTTCTGGGTTCCACCCCCAATGTCTGCAGGGATCCTTGAGCAAGATGACATGTCATATATCTAAATAAATTCTCTGTAAGGTGTAAAATAATCGACTACGTAGTACGTAATTGTACATAAAAGTGAGAAAAAGGGCAGGGCTGTGTGACGAATTTTTCTGATTGGGCCATGGGTACTACTGTTTGGTCATTGCATTAATACATGCACAGGCTGTCTTTAAATAAGCTATATAATCATGAAATTGGAATCGAGAGTAAGTGGGCGTATAGTAATCATGTGGTGACTGACAGTGTGTGTGTGTGTGTGTGTGTTTGTGTGTCATCAGTTTTCACTTCCAGCTAGTCACCTGGTTTGGAGAAGACATGTGACATGTTCATGAAACAATTACTTAGGTGTCATAAAAATGGCATTGCATTGTTGCATATTGTATGACCATTTATAACTTCTATACCTGTCTGCTTCTGATACAGAATGCTTCGTTTTTTATGTTGAATGTATGCCCCACGTATATGAAGACATAGCTTATATATAAACTCGTTGTTATTCTTCGGAGTGTATAAATCGATCATTGTAATTTATTTTAACTTTACTGTCACTTTATTTGCATTGTGCAGTTATATTGTATTAAACAGCAGCATTGCTAAATACTTCCTCCTGATTGGTCAATAACCCTCCAACAGTGAAAGATAGACCAGACCAGACCAAATGTTTCCTTGACACTGAAAACCAATATGCTCAAAGCATATTTAAATTTCAGCTGATTAAATTCAGAAAAAAACAATTACGTTATTATTGATGAAATATCTAATCATTGTTGGTAACTGTGGCGCAACAAAACAAAACAAAAGCTCACTTGAGAAACAAAAGCTCACTTGAGAAGATATTCAGCCTTGGAGATGAAGGTCATTCAGTGTTGTTCCCAAGCAGAGGCCTCAACTGAGCTGATGGGATCCTATACTTAAGAGAGCCTCATCGGTGTGTAGGCTCTGCTGTTCCTGGGTCAGTGCAACATGGATGGTGGATGATGAACAGGAGGGTGTTTCATCAGTTAAAGATGTATTCATTACAAATCCTCTAAGCAGCAAAGACACACACATGCACATTCACAGCCAAACACACACACACATGCACATTCACAGACACACACAGACACACACACACAAACACACACAGACGCGCGCACACACACACACACAAACAAACACACAAACACACACACACACACACACACACACACACACACACACACAGTGTACCTCCGGAGGGGTTAATAGTTGGGCCCCCTCTCAATGTCACACCCCTCTCCCCAAAACAACCCCCCACCCTCCACACACACCCACACACTATGTGTGTGGGTGTGTGGGTGTGTGCGCGCTCCCAGTCTCACCCCCCCCCCTCAAAAAAACCTCTCATCCTCAACACACACACACACACACACACGCATACACACACACACTAACACCCATCCCTCTCTCCTCACTCTTGACTGTTTTCCTGCCCAGTGGTAGCGCAGGGAGGGGGGGGGGGGGGGGGGGGCAGAGGAGCAGGGGATGGGGTGCAACACCAGCATCTTCACGCAGCAGGAAAATGGGTCAAACCCGACCTGGCTCTCTAACACTTGGTCGCTTACCGGCCAATGTGAGTGTGTGTGTGCGTGCGTGAAAGATATATCCATATCCATATGATTGTATGATATATATATATATACATACATGTATGCATTTTATATACCCATATAGTCCATTGTAACAATCATACTAAATCATGTATAGGGATACAGAAACGTTGTTTTGTTTGCATATTCTGTCTGTTAATTTGTGTGTGTATGTTTGTGTGTGTGTGTGTGTGTGAGTGGGGAGGGGGGTGTTTGTGGGGGTTGTGTGTGTGTGTGTGTGTGTGTGTGCGTGCGTGTGTGTGTCTGTGTGTGTGTGCATATGTGTGTGTTCAGTGTTGATGCGTAGGTAGGAGGCATTTATATGTTTTTGGCTTGAGACAAGGCTGTTGATGAGTTGTCATGACAATATTTTAGAAAAATTTCACCATGGTGACCATTTTAAGATACAGTCACACACATCAAGACATTGGTATCGGTGCATTTATTTATTACATTATTATTAGGAAAAACTAGAACAGTGTTGTCTATTTGGTAGAATGGTTTGGCTAATGGTACCTTAGCCGGTTTGGCACACAAACGTTTCCAACACAAACATATCCACTTTAACATTTTATGAACAGATTGAATTTAATGTAATTGTTAAAGAGATTTTAGGGTCACAGAATGCTGACCCAACTATGTGACACAGTGAAGCACAGATTCCCACAGATCTCCCACTTATACACACGTCGAGACACAGGAGACACTCCAAAGACAGCCAATCAAATCGTAGCCCAGCTCTGACATCACAGTGGACATGACAGCTAAGCAGAAACAGCTGCCATGCAGTTACACAGGGAGTGACACAATACAATGTGTAAGTGCAGGAGAGCATCCACAAATGCACGTGTATTCATGTGCTTGGGTGTGGGTGTGTGTGTGTGTGTGTGTGTGTGTGTGTGTCAAGGTCACCATTGCATCTGTACAGCATGTATGGCTCTGGTGTGGTCAGTGGGGGAGAGATGAGTCACAAGTTCAAACTAAAGTGACATTCCAACGAGGGATACAGAAAGAGAGAGAGAGAGAGAGAGAGAGAGAGAGAGAGAGAGACATCACAAGTTATTTATTATTTTCCTTTCACGATTTTTACCAAACATTTGTTACATATATAAGACAAACTACGTTGACATCGTTAAGATGGGTCTATTGGTGAAGTAAAAAGCGCCCCAGGTCCTATTTTACAATTTTGTGTTTTATTTCACTAAACCCGATAAACTCGGTTTAATAGAGGAGTCTGTCTTAAATCGCTGTAGCATCAACCATAAGTATCAGATATTAGTTCCATTACTATATGAGAACAACTCAGCGGTTCTGTCTTCGAATCACTGCATAATAAATGCAATGTTCCAATGGCAAGAAATCATAAATTTTATGAGAGGACACACTCATTTATGCCGAGATGGCAGCCTCTTGAATCCAGAATGCCCGTTGGCTCTGCGAGCTTGGGGCATGGCCATGACCTCCGTACAAGCCGCTGAGGCAAGGCCTCGTGAAGAGGAAAGAGCCAGGGTAACAGGTTAACTTGGCCAATTTGCTGGCCAAGCCGAGATATTGCCGACGCATCTAGTTTTTCCCAGAAAGCGAGGGGTACACGATCGAAATCCAGCACCCAAAAACTGCCATTGAGTGCTCTAGAATGCAACATTGGTTAAGCTGAAGTGAGCCGTGGCGACTTCAGCCGCGACCGAAGCCTCAGACTTTCAACGTCCATGTTTCCACGAGGGTCCGCTTCGGTCCATGTGACGTCAATGTCGTCATCCGTCCGTATTGCGAGGGTCCGCGCGGACCCCTATAACGACGTTTGTGCACAGCCCCAAATGTGTGACCGCGCGGACTGTACACATAGCGTGATCCACGTAACAAAATGGATGCTTATTTTGCAGAGTTTGTGCAAATGGATACGCTACCCACATTTTGATATTTATCAATGAAAGAACATCCAAATGTACGGAGCCCCTAAGGGGACATGAGCAAAAAAAATAAAAAATTTAGTTTCACGTGCGCACGCGATAGTTTCACGTGCGCACGCGATAGTTTCACGTGCGCACGCGATAGTTTCACGTGCGCACGCGATAGTTTCACGTGCGCACGTGAAAAGGTTTCGCGTGAGCACGCGAAACTTTCACGTGAGCACGTGAAAGCCGTATGTAGCCTGGGCCATACTGGAGACCGTGACAGCTGGAGAAATGACTACAGTACCGGAGTTAGTTGTACTATATTGTAGCAACCCTGTTTATATGCGTCCAAGCACCACACAGGTTGTTTTGATGAACTCTCTTTTATTAATCGCGGACACACGTTGTCGAACGCTATAACACAACGAACATGAACTTCCCCACACTGTAACCCGGATATCCAACTTTAAGGCCCGCCCCCTTCTCCTAAACACCAACATCTCAGAACATCAACACAATGCAGACAAACACGCAACTCAGAACCGTTACAATATTTTAATCTAGGTCTTCATTATAAGGACATTGCTGCTTTGCTTGCAAGTCGTTACCATTATATTGTTTCGATACGACATTTAAAACGAATTTTAAAGTCTTGTAATCTGTTCCAACTCATCTTTAGCCGCCATCTAACCGTAGTTCTTTGCTGAGACTTTCTCGTGCGCACGTGAAACTATCTCGTGCGCACGTGAAACTATCGCGTGCGCACGTGAAACTATCGCGTGCGCACGTGAAACTTTTTTTTTTTTTTTTTTGCTCATGTCCCCTTAGGGGCTCCGTACAAATGAACTCGAACTCCAAGGCAAGAAATTGCACAAAAGCTTGCGAGAGATGGAAATGCCTCGTGCGCATGGTTAATCTCCTTCTTCTTGACGCACATTTGCGGAATGGCTGTCAAACACAAGACTCTCAGTTGTAGTATGACTGGAACGTGTGCGGTTCCACGCGACCGGTAGTCTGTCCACAGCCGTCCGTGGACGCTGAACAGGGAAAGCGTGTCCGAGCCTTTAAATGGCTGCTGAGCCACCAGCTCCCTTACCCGCGGCCTTTGTCACGAAGGAAGGGGTCGAAATTGGATTGCCGGTGTGGCATATTGTATCGTGGCGTACTGCTAAATGTCTAGCTAGTTTTCACAATTAATGTTAAAGCCTGTTATGCATGCCGTAATAACACATTTAATTCGTTTGTTTACTTTATAAATCCACAATCCACAGAATGTTTGGGTACTGACGTTGAGAGGGGGTAGCTGAAGTAATTAGTCAAATAGCACACTGGAGCAGATCGTGGGAAGCATAAATTGTAAGTAACAATATTACACATACCGGAAAAATAAACCATGGAATATATAGTGAATAAATTGTAGACTTTTTATAACATATCAAAGTGTTTTAGCATATATTATTCCTCTAAGAATGAGCCTTCTAAAGGGTATTGTCTGTGGTAAAAGGAACACTACATTGGAAATAGAGATGAAAGTGTGTGAGATTACATGTTTCTTTTTTGTGTGCTCTGATTGGTTACATGTCTGTTGCCTACAGATAGTTGAACTGTACGCTCCACTAGGGAAATAGTGGAATCCTGCCCAGGCATTCCATGGCACAAATTTCCCAAAGTGTTCCACTACAAGAACACACAAAGGCACAAAAAAGTGCACACACACCCACAAATACCCCTCTTCACACACATACACACACACACACACACACACACACACACACACACACACACACACACGCACATGCATGCATGCATGCACACACACACACATACACACACACACACACACACATCACAGACACACACCTGCTCTAAAAGATGAATAACTAATTGATGGGAAGCAGAGAAACGTTTTACGTGAGTGTGTGTTGAGAAACAGGCGGTCAGAATGAAGGTAGTCCACACTCAGACAAAGACCCACAACTACAGCCCTCAGTACAGGGAACTAAAGAGCCCATTACAGACACAGATCAAGCTTTGGTTCCCTTTCCTGTTGTAGCGATCCCACCTCTACACTCAACCTCATCTCAAGGGACCTTCATTTGACCAGGTCCCTTGAGATTAACCATCGCTTTTTCAAGAAAGCATGGCAGCAGAACATGAAGTTACAACATAGACCAAACAAAACATATGACACAGCAATCGAATAGTACAGGTATTACTACACTTGAAAGCAAACAAAGAAGATATTCGCCATAGATAAAACAAGATACGATTCTGAGACGCGGAGTCTCTCTTCACACTATGGCGTGACTTAACGTGATGGAGTCCATCAACAGTTTTCAACAATGTGCAATGTCTTGTGTTGCTGCGAGCACCCTGGACTGTGTGCATCAAGACCAACCAAATCCTTTCCTCCTTTCACCCACTTCACTGTGTCATTAATTACATACTCTTTACCATAACTCCATTACCTCATGCTACTTCCCTTTCCCTACAGACCGGAACTATGTTCAAATCAGGAACCAAGATAATTCACTTATTTGAGGTTCGCTGATTCGTAAGTGAAGTGAGTATTGTCATCCATGACTTGTTACACTATCTTAAACAATATGCCATTCATACATACCAATGTACCCAAGAAACCATCCAACCCCAGAAACTGACCATCCTAACACACTCGTTGAACCTCACAAACCCTGTATGAAATCTGGTTAGCTTGAAGCAATTTACATTTGGCTGAAATGCAAGGAGAAAAAAGTCCTCCTTTCTCAATGGAAACAGGCACAATTCAATTCCTCCTTTTCATCCAACCTTCCTCCCCTTTTCCTTTCCTGCTTTTCTCCCTCCCTCCCTCACTCCCTCCATTCATCCATTGCTCCGTCCCTCTATCTCTCCACTGTCCTGGAGGAGAGTGGGGCAGTGGAGCATTTCCACCGCCTTGGCCAGGAGAACTTCCAAGCCGTCATGGACCTTCACAGACACACCCACACACACACACACACACACACACACACACACACACACACACACACACACACACACACACACACACACACACACATACATAAACACACACACACACACACACACACACACACACACACACATACATACATACATAAACACACACACACACACACACACACACACACACACACTAATGGGCCACTGGAATTCCAGATGCACAGAGATGTGAACCTGACCAGCCCGGAAATATGTAAGCTATGGTCCTAAATTACGTAGAGACAGAAACAGACATTTTGAAATGTTTAACAGAGGAAGGGAATGTTGTATGTCAAATGATTCCCTCACAGCCTCTGAGGCCTTCATGCAAACACAGATACACAGAGGTAATGGATCCTATGTACGCTGCCAATATTTTATGTAGCAAAAAATTAACTGTTCAATTTCTAAGGTTTTACCCCTCAATTATGTTCCTTATGTATAAACTAAGTGACAGAAAAAACATTGATGTTTAGAGGTTGCTTACAGTCATCAAATATTTCTTCAGAATGTGTAATATCTGCTTTTGAAGATTTGGTAGTTGGATTGCTATAAATAACGATTTTAGCTATGCTTATCTCTTATTTAAACTTTTCAATAACAGTTGTGTATTTAAAGACTCTGTTTTAAAATATTTATGTTAAATGTTAGCATCAATAGATTCAATTATTATCAATAATGTTATTCCAA
>JACYXH010000813.1:2082391-2109891 GCA_026745465.1 Lota lota
TAAAAGCAAAGATGGAAAATCACCCCACCAGGAGATACCCAACATAAAACATGCTTGGCTTATGTGCACTAAGAACACGGCATTGAGTCATTTTAAATGTTGACGAGGACTACCCTACAATTTAGTTCTAGGTGTGGGATATTTTGTCCCGCACCTAGAACAAAATTGTCAATCCATTACATAACATTTTTTGACCTTAACCTCCCACACACACATCCAGTCAACGGTTACTGTATTAGGGAGTGGCTAATGCTGCATACCTGCTCCCCAGGTACACAGAATGGCTTGCATCAGCACAGGAAACATTTTTCACTCGCCTTCTCTTTTACCCTTTTACCTACGGGAATCTCGTAGGTACTCCTTTAGGGGAGTGTCCTCCACTGAGGACTTCTGGGAAGACAACAATGGTATCCGTGGGTTTGCAGGGATTCTCGCTCTAGCAGTTGCCCACGCATCATGCAACATTTCCCACTCCAAATAATTCCTATATAATTTATATTTATTAATTCTCTTGTTCAGATAATTGATGAGTGCTTTGATGAGTGATCGAATGAGTGTTTCGATCGTGGGAAGAAGACCCATGGTAAATGTCAGAATGTCGATGGGATGAATCACAGAGCAAGAGAAGCAAGAGAAGATCAGGTATCAGGGAACTCAACTCATAATCAACATCCAACTATGTCTTTGAATGTCAGTGTCGCTATTACGACTTAAAAACATCTGGAAACATGTTTTTAGATACATGTCATTAAGGATTAGGTGTAGGATCTTGAAATCTCACTCAAGGCTGCCTTCACGGCAGACGTTGGGGATCCACTCAGTACCTTTCAGTTGGGAGTTCAACACCCTTAGACTATTCTATAGATGTATATAAATGCTGTATAAAAGCTATAAATATTATAAATTCTTCTGTGTGCATACATGCGCTTATCCGTGCACAAGTAGCACATCACCACACCAAAAAGAACCATCCAGGGACATCAAAACTCAAGCTTCACCTTTGACCCCCTGTACATGAACCACCATACCAAACTTATGGATGCATTATGTGACCAGTACCTACCATGTTATTTGATTCATGCATTTCATTTAGATGAGGAGAAGAGACAATTGCTTATTTTCTGACTCATAGAGAGGTACATGTTTGCTCATATTACTGCAGACCTTAAACCATCACATACATAGTCACTCGGTCAATTCAGTTTTTTGGCGAGTCATGTCATCTAACCTGAAGCAGTTGTTCACTTGCATGGGTCTGGCTGGCGACCTGTTCCTAAAGTATCTACCTAAAGACATGAAACACCAAAATACAAACTAGAATTTGACTTATATTTTCCATTTTGCCAGATTGTTTAAACCAATAGACGCCCTAATACCTGAGGTGACCCCAAGGCAGCCTATTTTAGATGTCAGATACATCTGTTGTCTTATGAAGACCTTCGTGGGAAATAGGTACATTCCCCTGCTATACTTAAGTTGTTTTACATCAATGGCCTTCAGGATTTAGACAAAGGCACACAACCAATACAATTACAATTGCATATATGTTTTAATGCTTGATAAGGACACAAACCCATCCAAAAATAAATTATACAAACTTCAATATGTGCACACACCCACCCACCCACATAAAACCACACACACACAAAGGTACTCCCGCAGCCTAAGGCACGGACAAGAAATTACAAGTTCTTCTATAATAGATCTGAATGTGTCACAGCTCTTTTCTAGCATATATGCGCACCAACCACATTTACAACAAAAACGTGCTTTAGATTACCCCAATGTGAATACAGTCTGTATTGGAGCTATTTCATCACAGATCAGCGTCTAAACTAAATTCTAAAATGACATGTGTGAGCATGTATGTGTGTGCGTGTGTGTGTAAGTGTGTAAGTGTGTATGTGTATGTGTCTGTGTGTGTATGTGTGAGCGTGTGTGTGTGTGTGTGTGTGTGTGTGTGTGTGTGTGTGTGTGTGTGTGTGTGTGTGGAGTATTAGATAAATGTACTGCTAAATCATGAAGCATTAGATAAACGGGGATAGCCCAAACAAGGGAACTTTCTGCTCTTGCCTTCAACCATGAATATAATGCAGCTACTCGTTTATGTATGTGTTCTATCTGTGTGTATGTGTGTGTGTGTGTGTGTGTGTGTGTGTGTGTGTGTGTGTGTGTGTGTGTGTGTGTGTGTGTGTGTGTCAAATACAAACATGCACAAATACAAGAATATGGGGCCTGAAAAAGGTTGTTTGAAAAGGTATGAAACACATTTTTAATTTGCTCCACTGGAATCAATGACATCTCAGTTGTTATCAAATGCTAGAGAAAGTGCTTGATTAGTACTTTTTTTGCACCTACATTATTTGTCTGCAGGTGCTCCTGCTGCTTCAGAAAAGAAGGCTTTCATGCACATGTTACATCCATGACTGATACGGTTCTTCTGTCTTCTCCATATAGTGTGTAAAACTAACCTATCACTCACATACTCCTAGTGGGCCATAACTTTATTGTTTAAAGTATTTCCTGGTCCTTGTTTTGAAACTTTTAGTATTTTAGAATGATGGATTTCAGTTCCAACATCTAGTTCCTCATGCTCCTATCCTGTTCACAATTCCACTATAGGTCTTTGGAACCATGACAACCATTCTCTCCAGCAGTATGAAACTTTTTTAGTCATATTATCATCAGACAGACAATCGACAGGCCATGTTAGGTCACTGGGGATTTGAATCACCAATTTAAATAATGATTACATAGTATGTAATCCATATCAAATGCAGCAGCTTTCTTTAGAGACCCTTGAGAACAGCTGCATGTTGAAACCTGCCTGCTGCAGACGCTCTGTGTGCAGACTATATGTATGAGATGTGGATCTAATGTTTGTGTGTGTGGGTATTGGCATCTATGCATGCATGCAAGTTTGCACATTCTCAGGTGAGAATGCATGCTGTTGTTTACACAGTTGTAGAAACACAATGCGTTCGACTGCTCCAGGAAACACTGGTAAAAAAAGACATTTGCGAAAGGTAAGACTTCCATAATTGGGAAATGCCCCTTCATCTGAATCTTCCTGCTGTACAGTGGGAAGTTGGAAAAACATTGTGAGATTTAGTAAAACCATCCAGAAAAGCAACAAGTACAATGATTGGTTGTACAGCCATCTCACAAAATCCCACAATAAGCAACAGCCATACTAGGGCCCAGAACAGAACCGAACTCAAGCCCCAGATCCACATCCGGGGTCATGGTCCTTGACTTCTCTGCACTCCTGTCTTTGGGCACTGGTGTGATAAGGCGCTGATGGCTTGTATTACGGCTCTCGGGCACTCCCGAGGGGAATCCCCCTGCTGCGGTTCAATGTGTTTGTGTGCGTCCCCACAGAGAGGGAAGAATGAGAGGCATTGAGCACCCTGCCACCGCGCCAGCGACCCGCACTCCCTACCCACCCCCCGAACCCTTCCGTCCTCCCGCGCACTCTGACGTACAGTCGGAGCAGATTTTGTGACACCAAGATAAAAGCCTTCCTCTGTTTCTATGTTTCTCTTCTTTCCTCTTTCCCCTGTGTCACCAGAGCACTGAGTGCCGGTGTCTTGGCCCAAGACATAGAGACCGCATTCAAACTGGCACAATCACTTTTCACTTCTGCTTTGTGATAGCCAGAGTTCAGTGTGTTCCAGCATAGCGTAGTATACCATCCCACCCAGCGAGGAGCTTTAGCGGCAGAGGCTAGTACCAATGCTAGTATACTCTTGTTACTGTAGCGGCTCAGCAGGGGTCAGCTAGCAGGCAGGCACTCGTAAACCCTCTTCACGTCATGTCCCAAACTTACTTTTGCTTTCCGTCCGCCCCAACCGCCATATCTGCTTCACATTGAGGGCGTTGTTAAGGATTTAGGAGTTTTAAACCAATGGTTGACTCTCATCCTGTGGTTGTGTTTCATTAACAGATCCCTGAAAGAACAGAACACATTGGTAAGGGCTAGATTACATTTGTTTTAGAAGTAACAAGTGTGTGTGTGTGTGTGTGTGTGTGATCCTGTGTGTGTATATGTGTCCTCCTGTGTGTGTGTGTGTGTGTGTGTGTGTGTGTGTGTGTGTGTGTGTGTGTGTGTGTGTGTGTGTGTGTGTGTGTGTGTGTGTGTGTGCGTTTGTGTTCTTGTATACGTGTTTTCGATGGCCGAACATGAATTAAGGTAATCACCCCTCACGTGTGCCTGATAAGTTGGGTGGATGACCACGGTATCTAGTTCTATAAAAAGAACCAGGGTTATAATCCGTAATTACTTCCGTGTCTGGTTGGAATATGAGAACAGGCTAATCTGGATTTCCTCCAGAGAGACCCTTCCGTCAACATAACTGTGATGTCATGCAACTGGGGCCCGCATGCCGCATGCTTTAACATCATGTCTGGAAGGGGTCAGGCAAGGAGGCTGGCTCGGGGTGGTGCATGTGAGTTGAAGTGTGATATGAACATTAAAAATGGTTCCCCTGATAAAAATTAAATGTATCAAAAGCCCTCAATGCAAATATGAACCAAGGAATACTAGGAATTGAGGGGATTGCAAAAGAAAAGTATGAAAGGACTTATGATCAACACATGTGTTGTGTTTTGCCTTCTGGAATCAAGTGGATTTTAGAGTTGAAATCGTGTCTACTAGTAATTTAAGGGGAATGCACAACAAAACAACACTACCACAATTGAACAGATCAGTGGTTGTGAGCTTTTTATAATGATGACATACATCATAACACAACCCAATAAAATGAATTTAAGTGCAGTGCCGCAATTAATTCATGTTTCGTTTTTTTCTTTGTTTTTGGGTTATTGGGGCTTTTAATGTGGGCAATTATTGTCTGCAACCCACCTGTAAACGTTTGTATATTTATTTTCCGAAGTACGGTTTAGGTATGTCATACACACGTCGACTTGATTGTGCGTGGTACTGCGCGCCAACTCACATGGCAGCAGCATTTCTGGGGCAACCGACCGAGGGATTCCCCTAGGCATCCCTTCAGAGGTGCCGCACGGTTGTGTGTACGCACATTTCCTCGTTGCGCAAGTGGCACAAAAATAAAAAAGGTTGATTCCTATGTAGGCGAGCATGTAAGGTTTGCCTGCATGTGAGAATTGTAATCAAGTTTTGGACGCCAAAATAATTGATACATCATCATAACGCAGCTACGTGGATATATTTTGCGTAGGCTATAATCAATGCAATGCGTTATTATGAACCATTAAAGCCGTAACCATTCCAAACCTGGTTTGTTGTAATCGAAGAACAATTGTCGATTCTACGGTAAAATGAATCATGTTTCCTGTATTTACTACCGAATGTTGTTTTAGTGTACCGTCTTGTTGTATAGTGTAGCCTATGTACGCTACCAAATAGAATTTGAGTTCCACTCTCTCCCCTAACATAGAAACATAGAACCGCATAGAAACAAAACAACTTCAAACGGCGATAACTTCTGCGATATTAGCTGTTGGCTATTGATTAGCCTACTGAAGATCAATAATTTGCCTTCACGTTCGTTTCACTTCTCTCTGCCAAATGAAAACGGGGACACGCTTTACGCTAAAAATACCTGTCTACGACTATATTTGGCTTGGCTAGATCACAGTCACATCTCTAAAATAGTTGGGCCCGCCCCAGAATGAACGGGTTCTCTCTATCTCACTCTGCCTCTTCTCCCAGAACTAAATTTAGTACCACGGTTTGCGTCATCACAATCTAGGTGCGTCAAGGCATGGGCCCGCCTTCAAGAGTTGATCATTGGTCACACTTAGAACCTGGCCAACAAAATACGCGTCTCGTGATTGGTTGTTTTTGGTTCACTTTCCTCAGTGGCTCCAGAAGTCTTGTTTAATTTTGAGCTTGCCGAACACGCTTTTACATTGGCTTGTATTTGCTCTGCCACCTATTTTTTTTGTGTATTCTCAATTTTGAGAAGCGACTTTTTTCATGGTTTGTTGCTTTTTCCTCATCTGGGCGGAAAACTTGATATATTTGTAAACCGTAAAATAGGTCTATATATTAGGCACTATGTAAAATATGAAAACAATTATATCAGAGTTTTCACATATTCAGAATGCATACAAAGTGATATTCCTTATTTCATCTAATTCTCCCTAATTAACTATGGAATCATTGAATCGATTATTCAGAGTTAATCGGCTTTAAGCCTAAATTAGGGAGGTCATTACAGTATATTTATTTAGCTTACGACTTACAAGAAGTTCATTAAACAATGAAGATACAACCTAAAAAGTGCAAGAATCATGCGAGTGCTGTGCGTCGACATAGCGCTGTCCTAGTCCATTTATTTTTGGTGAAACCGCTGGCCTGTCAGTTCTCAGTAGCCTCTGTCCGGGAAACATAAGACCCTCTTGTCGGTCTTGCTCACCCAGTTCCATTCTACAGCTTATGTGTCTCTTACTGTACGGTGAGGGAGGACTACCGTGACGTCACCTCTCCCATGGCGTCACATTGACGTAGCGCATACCAACAGCTCTATGAGGAGGCAGACTCTCATAAATGCGTTCTCCCTCAGACAGCGCACATAAACAAACTGCGTTACAACTTCACATTCGCAACATCACTGATACACTCGAGATCGGACGCGACACAGGCTACTCCTTGTACAGAGGAGTTATTCCGCGTATTACTTTTAGACGAGTAGAAAGAGAACAAGGAAAAAGAAAACTTTTTTGTTGCCGATTCTTGTTACTTGCCGATATAATTTTGTTTTTTTATTTTTCTGAGATTTCTCGATACAAACAGGATATTTTTATACTAAGTTGATATCACATGTAAAGACGGAACCGCCACAGCAAACCAGTAAGTAAACACAGATGTGACATGGGAATGAATGAATTTATTTTGCATCTTATGAAGGCGCTTTTTGAGATGATCTCAAAACATGTAGCGTTTTAAATCTCATTATGATGTATGTCATCTTAACGCTAGGACCTTTAAAACAACTTCGCCTTTTCGAAACTGTGGGCTTTAAAACTTGTAACGCGTGTAACCTGTTGATATGGCAAGCTTCGCTCGGTTGCCGCAGCGTTTGGTCGATCCTGTTAGCTGTGCGTGGTGACAACGACTGTAGATGGAGACGAATCTGAATTTAATTTCCTCTAGGAAGGTATCATATTCTCTTTGGTTGTCATGGAAATGGGATGCCTCTTACTCACACAATGAATAGTGGAGTCAGACACTTAGGGTCTAAGTCGCCAGCAACCTACATTCTGGCTAGTCAAGACTGTGAGTGAATGCGTTCAATGATTTTGCTTAAATGAATCCGTAAGTGGTCAGTAGTGATTCAGTAGTATTCGCCTATTGGTGTCATATTTTTATTTTTATTTATTTTTTTACAATAAACGCGTGTGTGGAGAGAAGTTTTAGCGTACTTCGTCCGTCTCATGTCTTCAATTTTTTTTTACATAATGCTTCTTAAATTCAATATAAGGTTGGCCAATGTGTCTTGTTTGCGTCCAATTGCACGGGATGATACAAGGTGACCAGGTTTGTTTTCAAATCAGCCAGCCTGCCTTCCGCTCCAAGCAGAGTGGAGCTGGTGGCCCTCCCAAATGTCAGCCACACTCAGCAAGACTTGGGGAGGACAAGGCTTCTCTTCCCATTCATTAAACGTTTCACATTTGTAAATTATTCCGACTAAATGGTATATTGCGTTCGATTTATTTTTTTCTCCAAAACGTCCACATAATCACATCAACATATGTGCATTTTATTGGTGGATAGTTTTATTTTTTCCTTATTTCTTTCTCTCTCTTTTTTTGTTTCCTCTCTTTATTAAGATAAACATAGGCCTTCCCCAATGCACACAGATACACCACACAGATACACACACTTCTGACAGTCTCTCTCCTAGCTCACTGCCTGAGAAGGGGTAATTTACTGTACTTGTATATGTTCTCTCTAGTCCCCTTTATTCCCCATCACTTATCCCAGTGTGTGTTTGCTGGAAGCCTCGCGCAGGGATCCCGGCGCTGCAGAGCGCGTGTTTCAGAGCTCCTCGTCGTTCTCCTGGTTACGGCCCAGTCCACACTGGTCAGCTGGACAACTAAGCTTGTCAGAAAGAAACATGTATTGAACCTAAACGCAGACCCAAATTAGGTTTACTTAATTAATACATCGATTGAATGCGTTGGTGTGCACACACATGCACATACACACAATACACATTCAGAAAGTTATAACACTTTTACATTCTAAGTTCTCTTATCCCTTGAAAATCAAGTGCTACTAACCCTGTGTGTTGTTAGTTAAATGCTTAAAGGTGTTGATTTGCACAGGTTACAGGTGCTTGTATGTTGGTTTAACGTTTCAATGTGGTTTTCTTAAGAGTAATATTCATGCAGAACGATCAGGTT
Organism: Lota lota; assembly: GCA_026745465.1. Taxonomy (NCBI): domain Eukaryota; kingdom Metazoa; phylum Chordata; class Actinopteri; order Gadiformes; family Lotidae; genus Lota; species Lota lota. The sequence goes on from JACYXH010000813.1 coordinate 2,090,786, forward strand.
GAGAAGTATGGACAATAAGTATTTCCAGGCGCTGTGTGTGTGTGTGTGTGTGTGTGTGTGTGTGTGTGTGGGGGGGGGGGGGGGGGGGGGGGGGGGGGGGGGGGGGGGGGGGGGGGGGGGGGGGGGGGGGGGGGGGGGGGGGGGGGGGGGGGGCGGGGGTCGGACGTGCGTGCGTGTGTGTGTGTGTGTGTGTGGCAGAGAGGGGGCGCTCGGAGCTTTGAAAACCTCTGTCCACGGGGCACTCTGCGCTCATTATCAGAGAAGCGCGCGGTGCTACAGTTGTCCGACTTAATATCTGGAGTTCACTTTCTCTACCGCTGGATGAACCTGCCTGACCAGCCGAACGCGACGATAACACCAGGCAAGGCATCCCATGGATATTGAGTCAATGAAGAAGTTGTCAGTCTTACAGAAGGATTTTTATTGATTATATGAAAGTTTAGCCGGCAGATTGGAGACTACGGTAGCCCACGCAGTTTACTTTCTTGTCAACTGTAAATTGAATTTGAAACCAAGCAAACAACAAACAAAGAATTAGCTTAGTAAAATCTAAAATAAAAGTGATGATAAGCGCACGTTGTGAAGTTGTGACAATATTGAAGCTTCAAGCAATGTTGTAGAAATCGTTAAAGCAAAGTCTGACAAAATGCCCCTGGTATTTATATTGCTCATTCTAGTCATTTCTGTTATTTCTGTTTTTACTGAAACGTTACATATTTCCCATTCCCGTTGTGTGGAATGTGCGTCTTGAGTCGTAACGCCAGGTGTCTCTTCCTCAGAGCCTGGTTCGGAAGAGCGCGCGACGCCGAGCTCCGAGCACCAGCGACCGGACACTTCTTCTTCTCTGACGCGTGTGCTGCCTCATCCCGGCCAGAGTCACGCCACCCCTCCATCTCGGACCCCGAGCACCATTCAGCGCGAAACTCTCTCACCAGGTAGGCCTAGGACTGTGTCTTTTCCCCCACTGATCTCTCTGGTTTTCTGCCTGCTTCATGCAGTTTGTTGCAGGGTTGAAGGATAATTTAAGTGAGAGTTCGATTTATTGTCAAAGCTTTGGCTGTTCTAAATTGTGGTCACAGCATAATTTGTACTTTTGCAATTGTGCTTCGGTGAAAGATTACATATTTTAATTACCTGTCAAAGGTTGCCACAACCATTACTTACATTAAGTACATGCATGATTCTACTATGTTGGTAGATTAGGTGAAGATTTGAGGATGGTTTCTAGAGTGCATCTACTTGTTCTCGCGTGCAAAGTGTGCGTGCGTGAATATTATTTTATAATCTGATCAAATGAGACTGGTAACACAAATAAAACTAAAAGAAGAAGACAACCACAATGAGCCACTTATCTCGATCTCATCTCGAAAATACAAATAATTAAAAATTGTAAAAAGAAGTCTAAGTGTATTTTAAATATTTCGTTTATGGTCTTAAGGCTGCACGGCGGCAGGTTAATGCAGAAACTCGTTTTCATTATGTTTATGTTTGGCCTTTTATCATTACATTTTATTCATAGTTCATGTGGTCCTAAGTTTATAACTTTCATGGGATAATTAACGATTTGTCCTAAATCCCAAGTACGTTCTGTCATTTGTTATAATTATGGCTGCGTGTTTGAGCGCGTTCAGAGCGTAGGTATACGCGTGATCGTAAGTGTGGTTACGGTTTGCTCATGGTGTGAGTGTCAATTAAATTCAGCCCACATGTTTCACAATTCATTGAGAAAACACTATTCACCGATGACCAGAATGTGTTGTTGTATTCATGTTTTTTGCACTTCATGTTTTTATTTGTTAGATCTATGGCATTCTGACAATGAACAAGCGCGCTCAGTTATTGGAACAGCTGCAGTTTGTCCAGTTGAAATGCACACCTCGAGGTTAGACACTTTTCACCTTCGCCTCACTCACACACCGCACCACCTCCGTCTCACTCTCTTGCTTGGGTTGTCTGTCCTCTCGTTTGCGCATACACGTATACACGTGCGCATACACGTGCGCATACACGCTCGCTCAATCCTCTCTTTTCCTCTCTCTCTCACACACATACACCCCCCCCCCCCCCCCCCCCCCCCCCCAACACACACACACACACAATCATCCTAAAGCACATATACCAAAACTCTGATTTCGTTGGTGTTGGAAATGAATGGGAGCCCCCCCCCCCCCCCCCCCCCCCCCCCCTCCATCCATAAAGAGCAGGCCTTATTAGTGATTTAACGACAAGAGTGGATATAGGCTTCACACATTGCGTTGATTGAGTGTGTGTATGTGTGTGTGTGCGTGCGTATGTGTGTGTGTATGCTTGAGAGAGCTAAAGGGTGCGTTATTCAGTGTGTGCGTAACGCTTGGAGTAAAGTTTATGTTGGTGATTTCCGAACTTTGTTATCTTTCTATCTTATTTCACAACCTTCTTACTACTTAATAGTATTTCACAAGCACAGCGTGTACGGATACTTTCCATAAATAATTGCATAAGAATAAAAAATGTGAAAGTGGATAGAGTCAGAGTGATACTGCTATAAGACCCACTGCGCTGTTTAAAGTATTAAAGAACAGACAGAAAAAATATTTTAAGTGGCGGAGCAAAAATGTAATATCAAACTATTGACACAACAAAAGGTCTCCACCCTCAGTCTCTCTCTCTGGTCTCTCTTATGTCACTCTGCGGTTGTTTACTTGCTCAAGCTATCGGAAACCAACAACGTCGACGAAGTGCGTTCTAGAGTGTGTTTATTTTTTTCCACGTGGGCTGACACAGTCGGTCATTTGTAGAACAAAATACAACTATGACGCTATCAGTACGTATGCTTTGACTCACGTGCTCCCACTCGCCCACCTGGAGTTCCAGACGCGAATGAACGCACGAGTTTCCTACAAGTTTAAGATGTCAGATATGATGACTCCACTCTGAACTCGGGTCTGCTGGCAACGACAACAATCAGGTCTACCTTAAAAGTAGTTAGGCTACAGTGATAGTTAAGAAATAGTGTTCAAAAATGAATAATTTAAAATGATGCGTAGAAAATTGCGTCAGTGTTTCTAAATGTTCAATGATTATAATTCTGAATTATTATAATTCTGAATTATTATTAATATTATTATTGATCTGATTATTATTATAATTATCATTATTATTAACATTACACTTTTCTTTTCATTATTTATATTATAATTATTCATATTGTACTTTTGTGAAGCATATACTTAAAGTATGTGGTAAGTGTTTGAAAGAAACGGGGAAAGAAGTTGAGTGGAGCGAGGGGAGGGGCTGCTGGGTGGATTGATATGTCCCATATTTGAATAGATAAATATGACGTGTGGGGGATAGGGCCGATTACGGCAGAGCTCGCTGGGCGTCAATGAGAGCAGCGCTCTGTTGACAGTTCCCTGCTCAAGAACGATGAGCAAACAACGCTGGGTCTGGGTGCGTTGGCACTCATTACTGATTACACCCACACACACAACATACATCACACACACACACCTACATGCACCTACGCACACACACTCCTCACTACACACAAACAAGCAAAGGAATACGTATGCAGGTGGCCTATACTACGCAACTCATGTGATAAGACAGACTATAAACTGAGTTACAGGGTTGCCCGCTCCACACATGTGGTGAGCGTATTATATTGGCTGTTGAAGAAGAGAAAATCAAAGCAACGTCCGTGCACCAAACAGACTAGACCAACCGGTAGTAACACAAGTGGTGTACAGGGTTGGGCTATGTATGAGGATTGTGTGACTTGTGTTATAATTTAGCCGTCAAGAGTACAGTAATTGGGTTCCTTTATTGTTTAATGTCAACTCAACTGTTTTCCAATCAATCAAATGCACACAAACACACACACACACACACACACACACACACACACACACACACACACACACACACACACACACACACACACACACACACACACTGCTCCCAGCAGTAAGCACAGATTGCTGATGGTACAATTAACTGGGTCTGGATTTAGTTTGCTTTGCCTGCTGCTTTCTTTACTCAACCGCTAAAGTTGTTTTTAGCATAACATGCACAAATGCAAAGAGATTTAGCGCAAAACCTTTTGTTTACTCGCTCAACGCACATTGTGACCTCCATAGCTGAGAAAACTGTGTGTTATAATACAGCTGTGTGTTGTCTTTGGTATTGTCGTTGTGTGCATGTGCATTTCTTGGAAAACAGAGTCAGCTGGCTGGCCAAAGGTGTTGATTTGTGTTCTGTGTTGAACTAAAATCTCTCCCTTTAAATGGCTGCTTTTATGTTGAATGCTTAGCTGAAATGTTTCTTTTTTGCACAAATAATTTATTTTAGTTGGTAGTTACTACTAACAATCATCTGTTGAACTATGGATAACCTGTATTTACATATGTGTGTGTGTGTGTGTGTGTGTGCATGTGTGTGTGCATGTGTGTGTGCATGCATGCACATGCATGTGTGAGTGTGTGTGTTCTAAAGCTCTGGTGCTGAAGCTCCTCTAACCTGAAGCTCTGCTCTGTGTCTCCCCGGCAGACATGCCCTGTGTGCAGGCTCAGTACGGGCCAGTGCCCCCCGGGTCAGCCTACTCTGGCCAGACGTTCGGCTACCAGGGCGACAGCTACGGCTCTGATCTCATGACGCCCGACTACACCAAGCTGGACCTGGGCGGAGGGGGAATCTCCGCGGCTGCCGCCACCACCTCCCTACCCAGCTTCAACGTCTTTGTGGAGGGCAGCTACGAGCCCAAATCGTCCTGCCTCTACCAGATGCCCGTGCACCGGCCCACCATCAAGAAGGAAGAGGAGAGCTACCCCACCGCCCCACCACTAGAGGCCATGTCCTCCTCCTCCATGTACTTCAAACAGTCACCACCCTCCACCCCCACCACACCCTCCCTGCCTCACCAGCAAGGGTCCTCCTTCCTGTGGGACGACAGCCCCCACTCGCTGGCCCCGCCGTCACACTCCCACGCCCTGGGCTCCGGCCTGGACTCGGCCAGTGTCAAATCCCCCCGCTTTCCCCACTACTACCAGCACTCGCCGCCCCACAGCGGCGGCTATGAGAATCTCGGGGGAGTGGGGCTGGTCCGCACTTCGTCCTCCTCGTCCTCCTCGTCCTCCTCAGTTCCCCACTCCCACGGGCCGGCTCTGGAGCAGCACATGTACCAGCTGCACCGCGGCGGTGGCAGCGGGGGCAGCCTGGCCTTCCGCTCCCTGGCCCTGGGGCCCTGTGCTCCCTTGCTGGGGGACAGTCTGCCCTCGCCCCCCTCTCGGGGCCCAACAGGGGAGGGCACCTGCGCAGTGTGTGGAGACAACGCCGCCTGCCAGCACTACGGCGTGCGCACCTGTGAGGGCTGCAAGGGCTTTTTCAAGGTAAAAGCCTTTTTTTGTATCCAGAAATACATACTGTTCTTACTCCTTACTCACACTCACTCACACTCGTTGTAAAACCGTGTAAAATGACCCCGTCACGCTCGATTCCCTGCCACTACATAAATAAAGTGTGGCCTAGTATGGGGTGGCGCCGAATCCTCCCTGAAATCTAGTTTTCACGGTTACAGGAATGCCCGCTGAACTGACTACAATGTATTTTAGAAATAGTTATTTCACTCATTGGTATATTCCTAACACTTCTCTCTTCTACATTACCACAACCTGCCCCACACATCCTCAATATTTAACATTACCACAAGCCACAATACTATTATTTTCCCCCTTTGCAAGTCACAACATTTTTGTATTTTAAATATATGCTTTTTGAAGGGCACATGCCTTTTAGTGCTTTGTGGCATAATATTTAAAATTGTGTAATTAAAGTAATATTCAGTTATTAACAGAGTTTATATTTTTGGGTAAAATAGTAACACATATTTTTTCATTGGCTAGTGAAGCATTTGCATTCTGTAGTGTGAGGTAAATGGAGAGTAAGGGAGCGGACAAGAGAGTGCAAACCGAGAGGTAATTGAAAAATGCCTCTGGTTGGTCCAAATGAATTATCCTCTTTTCAATTAGTTTCACAATTTGTTTTTATTTAGTAATTAATGAAAGCGTCTGGTGGCAGCAGGCCGGAGGGTGTGTGCTTGCACCCGCACGGCCTGTCAAAACACACTATGTCTCCACACACACACATTCACACACACATTACAATGCGCACGCAGGCACACGCAACACACACAAACGCAAAGTTGCACAAATATTAATGCAAACCCATGCACACATTCATACATTCAAAATCACACACACACACACAAACACACACAAACGTGCACGTACACACGTACACACACACACACACAGACCCCCAGCTATGCAAATGGTGATTCTGAAGGAGAAACCTTTACAGAATAAATATTTTCAAATTATTTGGCCCATCAGCTTTATTATGCGACAGTTGAGCACATGTACATTTTGCTTGTACTTATTTTTGTATAATCTAATATTCATTTAGACTGTAAACTGTGAGTCTGATGGAAAGCTGATAACGGTTTACATTTATATTCCAAAAATCAAATTTCACACTGAATTAATTGTTCATTTTTTAAATGATCCCTTTATTAGAAATACTTAAATGGTGTATTAAATACTCTCTTGGTTTTCAGTTACTAGTTCAGTCCAATGCAAAAAAAAGAACAAATAAAATAGTATTTATGAAACATTTATAGCTAAATGTTTCTTTATTTACTTTGCACTCAATATGTTAACACATACTGTATATATGTACAGTGCTTTAATATTATTTTACTGGAATAAGAAAGAAAAAACTGATCAATAGCACAAGAGGTAACACATGGCAACACATGTTTTTGGAGAAGAGAATATTTAATATAAAGAATACATTTAAAAACACCCTCACAGACAAGCACACACACACACACACACACACACACACACACACACACACACACACACACACACACACACACACACACACTATATATATATATATATATATATATATATATATATATATATATATATATATATATATATATATATATATATATAATACGGTGGAGTACTGAGAAACACAAATTGGAATGAGAAAAAAAGATTAATAAATAATTTGGTAAATTGCCCCAGTACTTTTAATTAGAGATGGACAGCAGTCATATAGGGAGTCTCTTCAGAGAAAGCATAAGTGAGTGTGTGTGTGTGTGTGTGTGTGTGTGTGTGTGTGTGTGTGTGTGTGTGTGTGTGTGTGTGTGTGTGTGTGTGTGTGTGATAGAGGGGCTGTGCGAGATAGGGAAAGGGAGAGTAAGATAGAAAGAGAGAGAGAAAGAGAGTGAGAGAAAGAGAGAGAAAGAGAGAGTGAGAGAAAGAGTGTGTGTGTGAGAGAGAAAGAGAGATAGAGATAGAGAGAGAGAAAGAGGGAGAGAGAGGGATAGAGATGGAGAGGGAGAGAGGGGGTGGCAGTCTGATTACCCCTGATTAGGGAGCAAGAGAGGAGGAGGGGGAGGGGGAGGGAAGGGAAGGGGTTGGGAGTGGGGATGGAGGTCCCTGAAGGCTTTTAATTTAAGCCAGGGCTATTAGCACATGTTTCATGTCATGAAGCTGCCTCTGCATGCCTGTACCCTGCACAGAGGACACCCCCGGCACCCACACTCTACTGGACAGAAACGCCTATTATGTTTCCATCTAAATATCAGCTCTTAAAATAAAAAAGAATCACAGTGATTGTTGATTCAAGTGATGAACGCATCCACACACCTCCATAGCCATCCATCTCTCTATGTCCCTTGCACTCTCGCTCACTTTGAACGTCTAACCTTCACATGCACACACACACTCAAACACACAACCAGACCTAAGTAGGTTTGTCTATGCCGAACTGTACTGACCTGCAGCTCTGATAAGAATATTGAAATGATCTGATCACTGTGTGTGTGTGTGTGTGTGTGTGTGTGTGTGTGTGTGTGTGTGTGTGTGTGTGTGTGTGTGTGTTTGCATGTGTGTGTGTAAGTCTTTGCGTAGTTCATTGATGATTATCGGAGACTAGTGAGTTAGGCAGCATTAGGTTTAGATGCGAGTGTCTCTGCTGAGGCGCCAGTCGTGGTCTGTGCTCCCTATTAGAACACACACACACACACACACACACACACACACACACACACACTGCGCACGAGAGAGCGAAGGAGGGAGACATGCTGACGTTTTCTAATCTTTGCTCAATTTCTCCAAACATGCTTATCAGTTAGATCTGTGGGCCGCTCACTGAGAGGCATAATGTAACTCTCAACCAATCACATGGGGGTCAGCTGCAGTTTTCAATTTGGAGAGAGATCTAAATCCACCAAATAGCTGCATTTATTAAATTTGACATTTTTGAGAGCAGTTGAGTAAAATGCAGCACAAAGAAAATGTAAATAAATTAAATGATAGCAATGTCCCAAAGCAGCCTATCACTCCCCACGTATTAGCAGTCCATCTCACTCTATGTAAACAAATACATTTCTCAGAGCTGTCACCATTGCTGGCCTTTAGGTAATTGTCTCCATTGGAGAGCAGTGTTTATTTTAAGTGCAACACGGTTTTGCTGTTTAAATTTATATTGGCCCGAGACAGCAAAGTGCATTACTCGAGAGACTGCGTTTGTTATGATGTTTTGTACAAACACGTTTCACTTGAAGCAGATTAGCATTGGTAATGACCATAACTAACTTATCCTCGTGCACACGGGTCATTGACCGTTTAAGAGATGAGAGGAAGACATTCTCAGCAATCAAGGATGCCATGGCAACGCCTCATATCCAGCGCTGGACCCCATTACGCGCCAGTTCCGCCCTTGCGCCGGAGCATATGGAATAATTGGTGTTTTATTGGTCTCCCGGGGGGATGGGCATGTGTGGCGCAAGGGGCTTCTAATTGGACTTATTTGTTTTGATGTGTTTTAGAGGCGTTAAAGAAGGAAAGGTGGCGACAATTTATATTGCGTTGGTTTATTTAATAAACGTAGTTTATAGTTGAACGGTCCGTGGTACTTCCGAAGCAATTTAGCCAACCGTTAAAAAAGTAAACAGTTAGCAAACCATGCCCTATAATTATACATTTTGTTGAGTTATTTTTTTTACAACGTTTTTCTGTAACAAGAAGCCAGATTCATGGCATTTTTCCACGTGGACAGATGTCCAATTCGGTCATACAAAGCTGTAGCCCCTGTTATTATTGTCTTCCTTCCTCCATGATGAGTATACCGCGCACCACGTGCCACGTTTCTGATTTAATTTTAATAAGGTCAGTAATAATCGCGCCGTCCAGCAGAGGAGAAAACAGCTCCCGCGGGGCCCATTGAGAGGCGCAATGCGCGGGGTCCCGGAGGTACCGCCGGCTGACCCGCGAGCTTCGCGAACAATCCGATCATCCAGCTCTGTGGCCGTTGTCCCTTGTCTCGTGGGACCGGCTTCTATGCACACCATATTCGTGTCCCCATTGTCAGTTCTGGTGCTAATAAAATCGTCCCTCCTGCAGGCGAGGCATGTTGGGAAATTAATTTTATCTAATTATACTGATGTCACCGTCGCCTTTCACTGCGTAATTAAAGTCTGACCTGCAAGCTTCAGCTCTCACTCAATGTGGTGAAAACATGAATTGAATTAAAACAAGTTTGGAGGCTGATGTAGGGTTTGTATTTGTTGATTTCTCCAGCGAACAGTCCAGAAAAATGCCAAGTATGTCTGTCTGGCCAGTAAGAATTGTCCGGTGGACAAGAGGAGACGCAACCGCTGCCAGTATTGTCGCTTCCAGAAGTGCCTGAGTGTCGGCATGGTCAAGGAAGGTGAGTGGATTCGGTGCACCAAAGATACCTGTACACAAAAAACATGAAAAGAAAACTCAGTTTGTTCATTTACGTGTCACTGACTGATGACAATCCCCAGGGATTACCTGTTTAATCAGCGACTGAGATTGCTGAACCACTTATCAAATGGCCTATGACATTCACACAGTGATTCTTTATATATTAGGCTTACATGTTACATATTTACTTTGCTGAAGTCGTTGAAATTCTAAATTCGCATATATAGGCCTACTGACTAACAAGCTTAACGTTGGAGGTGTATCTCTAAGTCAAGTTTAGTGTTATTAGGAATGGCAAGGTGGCTCCAGTTTGGGGTTCGATCCCAAATGGGACTTTTATTCGTGTGGGTTTTCTTTGGGGTCCTCTGGTCTCCTCCAAACCCATAATAAGACATGCATATCCAATGCTCCTAAAAAGATATCATGAGTAAAAAGCTCAGGACAAATTTCTCCACTGGGATCAATAAAGACAAAAAAATCTGTGGGAAATCAGTCCTCGGTCATTCCTATCAGCTAGGTTGTTAGCAATAATAAGGCAGTCTGTAGGGTGTAATAAATTGAGATTTCAGACACTCTCGGTTCATCAATTTGTCACATAAATGAGTTATTTACAGCTGTCTTTCGACTCGGTTTGTTGTCACATGGGGTTTCCCAATGAAAAGACTGCACAAGCAGAAGCATTGCATTGTGCTCATTTGATATTCTATGGACAGATTTTCCGTTGCATTGTGGGAATGTTTGAGGGCACTTTATATAGTGCAGGGAAATGTGGACAGATACAATGAGTATATAGGGCACTATATAGGGTTTCAGATGTTATACTATACTAGGGTTTCCTAGTCCTAGTCCTAACTAACTTCAGTAGTATGTCCTGAGGTTAACTAACCTGACACTGCTGACTGTTTAGTTGCAATATCTATTTACTATTTTATAGTGGTCAATAGTAGTAGGGAACACGCACACACAAACACACCCAAGCTGAGTAAGTATTCACTTAATGTATGTACCTCATACGACTAAGTTCCAGTGCCATCTGCTGGCTGGTGGCACAATTAACAAATTGAAGAATTTTATTTTTAAACGATCTATCAGATAGAGCGAGATATATGTCTTTCCGTTTGAGAAAAAGAGTTGTGGCCTAAACAACCAATGGAAATCAATATGTAACAGAAAGCTTGGTGTGTACAACTCTTGTCTGTCTCAGGTTGGTAGGAAAACAAACACTTCTTTATTGTCTGTGTCTTTTCTCGTCTCAACCCCTCGCTATCGGTCTCGTCATAATCTCTCTATTCTCTCCCTCTCTCTGTCTCTCTCTGTCTCTCTATCTCTCAGTGGTACGTACAGACAGCCTGAAGGGTCGTCGAGGCCGCCTGCCTTCCAAACCAAAGAGCCCCCTGCAGACAGAAGCCTCTCCCCCCTCCCCGCCCCTCAGCCTGCTCTCCGCCCTGCTGCGGGCCTACTCCCACTGCACGCCCCGGGACCTGGACTACAGCCAGGTACCTGAGAACCACCACTATCCACCTGCCTAACAAACAAACCATGACACTAGACACACTGTAGTTTATCAAGACTGATGACGTGGAGAAGAGGGAAATGATTCACTATGGTGGTTCATGGAATGTCTGTCTCTGTCTCTCTGTCTCTGTCTCTCTGTTGCTCTGTCTCTCTCTCTGTCTCTGTCTCTTCTGTCTCTCTGTCACTCTATCCTCTCAATTCAATTAAAATCAAAAGAGCTTTATTGGCATGGAAAATAAACATTTACATTGGCAAAGCAGTTTAGAAATAAAAAAGTATAAAAGGTGAAAATGTGAAATATAATGTGCCAAGGTATGATCATATATCATACTAAACAGATGTCTACAAACAAGAAATAGAAAATAGAAAAGTTATGATTGATTGTTATAGTTAAATCGCTCTCTTCTTTTGCCCTTCCCACAGTTCAGTGCCGCAGACCCCCCTACGTCCTCGTCCGACGCCCAGCAGATCCAGCTCTTCTATAGGCTGCTCACCATCTCCATGGAAACCACGCGGTGCTGGGCAGAGCGGCTGCCCGGGTTCTCTGAGCTCCACCGCGACGACCAGAACTTGCTCATAGACTCCGCCTTCCTCGAGCTCTTCGTCTTGCGATTGGCTTATAGGTGAGAGAGGAGGGAGGGCGAAGATGAGATCACCTGAGTTTATAAATAACACCCACACATTTCAATACAATTCAAAAACATTATTTTGCATCTGTCATGGCCTTGTACTTGTACTTCAGAGCTCCGACCATACAATGTAACCATGCGTGCAGTGCAAGGCGTTAGCGACTTGCAGAGAAGAATGAATGACCGTCCTGGCATGGCTGTCTGCTGGTGTGTGTCTCTCTCTATACAGTAGGAGGAGAGGAGCTGAGTAATAATACGCCGCATGAATCAAATTATGAATGAGGTCTATAAGCTCTGATAGCCTCCGCAGCCCACATAGTTCCCTCAGCTGAGGCCTAATGCTGCACACAGAGCTCAGTGTGTCCGTGGTCGGGTAACACTGCTCACATTATGAACCAAACGGATGGGAGGATTTTTATCAGTCAGCTGTTAATCTGAATATTAAAAAAGCACATACGTATTCAGTTCAGCTGACCAAAATATATTTGGATTGAATGAACTCAATAAACACAACACTGCAATGTTGTGTGTGTGTGTGTGTGTTTGTGTGTGTCTGTGTAAGAGTATGTGACTTTTTCTAAGCATGTGTGTGTGTTTGTGGATGTGTGTGTGTGTGTGTGTGTGTGTGTGTGTGTGTGTGTGTGTGTGTGTGTGTGTGTGTGTGAGAAGGTAGGCGAGTTCTGTAAGCATGTGTGTCCGTGTGTGTGTGGGTGCGTGTGTGTGTTTTGGATACCTGTGGGGACATTATTGCTGCTCTAGCCTGTCTCTGCCACAGCGTTGTTCGGGGCGACCACTCTGGCCCTGCGAGGCATGCTGCTGGTTAAATTTATGGGATAGAGGCAGGTTGGGGGGACCAGCTCATCCCTTTGTCTGGCCTGTTGTCTAGGGCAGAAAACCAACACAGTCCCACACACAAACACATGTATCCCATCCCAATCCCGCCCCCCATACACACACACATATAACACAAAATCCCACACTGATGATGAGGGAGCGGGCCGACATGTTTTGTCCTCCGTCACGGCTAAGGTCCAGGTGCATGGTGGGTAGGGAATGGGCGGTGGCATCACAGCACCAGCATGGGGTCATCAAACTAGGACTCTGACTCACTCACCAAAACAGTGAAATCATAGAGGCTTTCATCCAACACACATATACAAACACACAAACACACACACACACACTCACAAACTGTTCGCCCTCTGATGAGCCAACCTGGCGCAGCGCAGATGAAATCACACACAAGTACAGGAGTAGACTACAGCAGTGTGTGCCATAGTTCCCCCTCTGTCTCTTCTCTTCCACGAGAGCCCTAGCGCATAGCATAACACTGACCCTGTGTTGAACCCCTGGACCTGTGGACCCCCATGTGTGTACAACTGAGCAAGCTCACGTCTGGTGTGCTTGTTAGTTGTGTGTCGAGTCGAGGGTCTGATGTGTGCGTGTGTGTGTGTGCTCAGTGTGTGTCGAGTAAATTTGCTCCGCTCCGCTCCTTGGGCCGGCATTGTTGTTGGCGCTCGGTTACTAAACAGTTACCGTGGTTATCGGTTGATTGCCGTGGCGACAGTGTCGTCAGGGTTGGTCGGAATGCGTGGCAGACTTCCAGCTGTGTATAAATGTATTTGAGTGTGAAAGTGTGTGCAAGCTCTTGTCTGTGTGTTTGTCTGCTGGCCTGGTCGGTGTCGTTTTGCCCCTACATGTTTCTTCAGACTCATATCAAAAGGTTGTGGAGGTTTCCACTTGCAAATGATGCCCAGTATTTCATTCATTTCACTTTCAGTTAGCCTGGAGCATGAAATTAGTTACGCACAATCTTTGAGAGCAGGTTGTTAGTCCCAAAACTGTAGGAGACCACAGTAACGTCTTGATGCGTTTCTCTCATTATTCACATGGACTTTTGCCGGTCTAACATTTTTTTAATATCTTCAGATGATGTACAGTGTCTACTACATCAGACATGGAGGAATGTGACTGTGTCTAGTTCAAGTCCAGCGTCTGTCAGAGATAGTCAGGATACTTTCATTGGACAGCCCCTAGATGTCAGACTCTCTTGGACAAATGCAGAGTCGCCCAACTTACTGCTGGCGAGAGTCTCAGTTGCATTGTCTAAGACAACTGAGGTTTAATGTCTCGCCACCCCCCCTCTCTCTCTCTCTCTATCTCTCTCTCTCTCTCTCTCTCTCTCTCTCTCTCTCTCTCTCTCTCTCTCTCTCTCTCTCTCTTCTCTGACACACGCACTTTGTTCATTCTCAACATCCCTTTGGGGGAGTATAAACGGATCCGATGTCATCTGCTATCGGAGTTCTGTGTTTGTTAATGAACGTTGGAGATGTGAACTGTCACATGCACACATTGATCTGAGCTATGCACGTCTGTGTGTGTGTGTGTCCATGTTTGTGTATGTGTGTGTGCATGCATTCATCGCCAGTGGGGGGGTCCCTCTCTTAAACTTTAATGAGGATAATTAGACACACACAGTATGCAACTTTCCTCTCCTAACTGGTAAACCATGAGAGAAAAAATGTTTGTACAGGGTGTAATTCAACACCCTTGCCCCGCTTGCCCATATCTCCCTGTAATCCCTTTCCCCGCTCTTTTCCATTCACCACCTCCTTTAGTTTTCTTCATCAGGTACAAAACTCGTTAGTTGTTTTCTTGGTTAATATTAAAGTCTCTCTTTCATCTCCCTCTCTGCTCCACCCGCTTCTCCTACGTCCCTCCCTTCCTCGCATTCAACCTCTCTCTCTTCTGTACATCCACTCCCGTCCTCTTTGCATTGACATGCTTCTAAAGAAGGATTTTATGATGTTGAAAAAGCCTTGAATTTCTGGGAGGCATTAAAAACATCAACTACCCCCTCTCTCCCTCCCTCTCCCATCTCCCCCCACCTCCTCTCTCTTCTGCTGTTTCAATGGCGGAGAAGAAGTGTGTGTGTGTGTGTGTGTGTGTGTGCGTGTGTACGTGCGTGCGTGCGTGCGTGCTTCCATACAAGCGTGCATGTGTCGTGCTTGTGTGTGTGAGTATGCGTAGATGAAGGTTAAATTCATTTCGGCAGCTTTGTCATTTCCTTATTAGTGCGCAGCATTTCCCAGCGCACACCACAAACCTGGGCAACTCAGAGCTGTTACCCCTTCACCCTGCGTGGCCACAAGGAGACAGAGGAATGTTTTTAAATGCTGTAATTTGGAAAAATACAAGCCTAATCAAGGACATGCGTCTTGTTTGATGCATAGCTTGTGTGTTTGTTTTGCGAGCGTGTGCTCCACTGCCACTTCTTCCTCATTGTAGGTATTATAATCATTTCCTTACTCAGTTGGTGAGGCGTGATTGGCTTTCATCTAGAAAAGAAATGGGAAAGGAAACTGTTGTTGTGATCCAAAGATAGCCTTTGGTTTGTTTTCACAGTCTATAGTGGTCACTTCGAACCCATTACAGCGGCCTCGTTGATTACTATACCTTTTTAAGGTTTTTGTACATAAGGTACCAATGTGGTAATAACTTCCCTCTCTCTCTCTCTCTCTCTCTCTCTCTCTCTCTCTCTCTCTCTCTCTCTCTCTCTCTCTCTCTCTCTCTCTCTCTCTCTCTCTCTCTCTCTCTCTCTCTCTCTCCTCTAGGTCAATGCTGTCAGAAGACAAGCTGGTGTTCTGCAATGGCTTGGTGCTGCACAGGTTCCAGTGCCTTCGTGGCTTTGGAGAGTGGCTGGACTCAATCAGGGACTTCTCCACCCACCTGCAGAACCTAAACCTGGACGCCTCCGCCTTCTCCTGCCTTGCTGCCCTGGTGCTGCTCACAGGTGAGGGAACCCCACCCGACTCGTATTTAACTTATGAACAGCAGCATGTCTGCTCCACGCACACATGGACACACACACACAAGTTGCTTCATGAGAACGGGGAGAGGCAGGGGGTGCGGCAAGTCATTGCTCGGCCTTTTTCCTTTGTCTAGAATTTCACCTTTTTGGGTTTGTTTTTGGGACATCCAGTCAACGTGTCCCTCTGACGTAACACACACACACACACACACACAAATGCTCACAACACATGTGCTTATGTGTGTGTAGCTGTGTGGAACATGATCCGCAGAAGCACCTGCCACACCTGCTTAACACCTGGCCCTCTAATCAGTGTGCGAGTGTGAACTTAGGCCACACAATACGTGAGTGTGTTTGTGTGTGTGTGTGTGTTACCACTAGAGTTTAGCTGTCAGTGAACGGCATGAGATGTGCAGATTTATAATTACACACATAGCTTGAGGTGAAACGGGAAACACTTTCGATTAGGTGCCTTGGTCTCTCTCACAAGGGGATATTTCCATCTGTGAGTGTGTTACACTTGTAGTGGGTATATTAGCCCTCCCCACATAGCTCAACTTCCTCATCTCCATTCCCCCCCCTCTACTTTTCCTCTTCCTCAACATACACCGTCCAACCCCTCCAACCCCATCCTTCCTCTCTGGGGGAGCACTTAACTCTGTGCCTGATCGACCAGCCCACTGTGGAGCACAGCTCCGGAATGGCTTCCTCGCTGTTCTCAGTGGCTCTCCACCACCTCTGCAAAGTACACAGCGGACTGCCACTGCAGAGCCGCCAAAGCCACCAGGCAAAAAATCGACCACTTCAGAGTGGCCGGTGCAGAAAGGCAGCCATCGATCCCTCCCCAGGAGCTGGCACAGATAGAGAGAAAGAGGGGGATTGGCAGAGTGGAGGGAGAGAAGGGAGAGAGCATGTATGAGGTCTGAAAAGCCACGGTGGAAGGAGGGCTGGAGTAGACTCGGCAGCATACACACACACACACACACACACACACAACAAACAAAAGAATCTCATAAACAAACAACAAATAAGCCTCAGATAATGGATACCTCAAACTGCGACTTGACGTACAACCCTGCAGACCAGAAGCCTTGCAACACACACACACAAGCCTATCCTATGTGTGTGTATGTTTGTGTGTATGTGGGCGTGTGCATGCAGCACAGTGGCTGGACACCCTGTTCTCTGCAGAATGAGTTAGTGTCACATTAAGTCTGGAACGGCTGCCAGTAGAGTTGCTATGGGCACCAGAGTGTGTGTGTGTCCGTGCGTAATTTAATTTTGC
Source organism: Lota lota (assembly GCA_026745465.1). NCBI lineage: Eukaryota > Metazoa > Chordata > Actinopteri > Gadiformes > Lotidae > Lota > Lota lota. The sequence continues at coordinate 2,107,811 of JACYXH010000813.1, forward strand.
GGTTCACAGGACCAAATAATCGGCTAATTGTTGAACACTTGTGTTCTTGTCAATGTGTAGACGATAGGGAGCAATGTGTGGGTATAAATATATATATTCAACGATGTGTGTACGCAAGTGTGTGTGTGTGTGTGTGTGTGTGTGTGTATGTGTGTGTGTGTGTGTGTGTGTTTGTGTTTGCTCTTGGGCCTTGCAGGGGGCTTATTAGGTTAGAGTGTGTATTGATCCGTGGAGACACAGGGATAGGTTAAGGCCTGTTAGGAACATGAGCCTCGCTGGCTCTGAAGGAGGCAGAATTCAATATATAAAAAAAGAAGACATAGCTAATGCCCATTCAGCACAATGAGCTCTGCTATGTATACATTTCAGGTGTGACTCACTTTTGGAAGCAAAAATAATCACGTGGATGCTCTGTCCCCCTTTTTCTGTCCACAGAGCAAGTCCCTGGTCTGAAGGAGTCCAAGCGGGTGGAGGATCTACAGAATAAAGTGATCTGTTGCCTAAGGGACCATCTGGGTTTTGGCTCTTCCTCCTCCTCCTCCTCCTCCTCCTCCTCGTCCTCCTCCTCCAAGGCAGCCCCTCCGCTGAGCCGTGTCCTGGGCCTGAAGGCGGAGCTACGGTCCCAGAGGACCCAGGGCCTCCAGAGGATCTTCTACCTGAAGTTGGAGGACCTTGTGCCACCGCCACCTCTCATCGACAAGTTCCTTGACACACTGCCCTACTGAGAGGGACTGCACTGGCACAACACACGTGCCCATGTTCCCTGTTTAAGCTCCAGCAGCCTCCCTCCAGCCTGCCCCACCCCCCCCCCTCCCACCCAGGAGCACACCACCCACACATCCCAAAAGAGAGAAACAAAACCACAACTCACGCACTCACTCGCCTCTGACTTATATGCAGAGCAGAAAGTGAGCCAATAAAAAAAGAACGCTTCTCACTCAAAAAGGCACTCGAAAGAACTCTAAGTAGGTTGCTTTCTGAGTGGTGTCTGAGGCGATTCATAAAATGCCTTACCACTTGTTTTTCTCCCCCCTCTGTTTTTAACCCTCCTGTGCTGACTGCGAGGACGGATGGGGGGGGGGGGGGGGGGGGGGGGGTGGGCTGGGATAATAGGACGTTTTCTGTCCCCTCCCCCTTCTCTTTATGTGGATTGCTGCTCCACTGGCTTAAAGACCGCTGCTCAGAGCCATGCTCTGTGTTCCTGCCTAGCGTGCCCAGGCTACAGCTCGTTCTAGAGGGACGCTTGTCAATTTGACAAATAGCTGAGGCTGAGTAAGTGTAAGAATGTTGTTATTGTTTTGTTTTTGTTTTTTATCTGCCGATGTCCCAGGGACAGTGTGACTTGTGTTCCTCCTTTGAAAAAGTGAGGTTACTGCAATTCATCATCCGATGATACTCTATGGTAAAAGTAACGTGTTGAGTCAGAGGACACAGATAACTCACACAAACACGCATACGCACACACACACACACACACACACACACACACAAACACATACACGTGTGTGTGCGCACACACACAGAGGTGGCTGTCAAATTCGGCTCTTATGCCTAAGTGCAATTTCTAAGTGCTATGTTATTGAGTAAAAACGAAAAAACAATGGGATAGATGGAGAAAGAATGATTTTATGTCAAACTCTAAATTATTTTAATACTAAGACTTGTTGGGTACTGTCAGTATCTGTCGGACACTCTCCGTACTAACCACTGATGACTAAGTCAACCTGACTTGAATTTGCTGTAGTGTGTTGTTTGATTTTAGTTTGTTTTAGTTGAAACTTAAGTTTGATTTTAGTTTGTAACAATTCATTTGAGAACGACAAGTGGAGGAAATGAACAGAATTTTATTTTAGCAGAATTATGGCTTGAAAAGCACTTACTCCCCAGTTAGGTCTATGAGCGCCCACACACACACACACACACACCCACACCCACACCCACACCCACACCCACACCCACACACACACAGTCACACACACACACACACACACATTGAAAGACATATGACTGTCACTAAGTCCACAGATTATACATTCCGCAGTTATGCTCATTTTTTTATAAAAAACAACAAAACAAAACGT
>JACYXH010000813.1:2114891-2192391 GCA_026745465.1 Lota lota
TGGTTGGTTGGATTTTAATCAAGGAGGAAAGAAACAGTGTTTACTGTACCAAAATACAAGCTTCCTTAAAAATGTGTGTTTTATTTATTCTCACTCAATGGGACTCAAGTTATAATCATGTGTCATGTTAACAGTGGTGTTTGGTTGACATGTTAACATCTGTGTTTGACATGTTAACATCGGTGTTTGATGACATTTTAACATCGGTGTTTGATGACATGTTAACTTCAGTGTTTGATGACATGTTAACAGTGGTGTTTGATGACATGTTAACATCTGTGTTTGACATGTTAACATCTGTGTTTGACATGGTAACATCAGTGTTTGGTACCATGTTAACATTGGTGTTTGATGACATGTTAACTTCAGTGTTTGATGACATGTTAACAGTGGTGTTTGATGACATGTTAACAGTGGTGTTTGATGACATGTTAAAAGTGGTGCTTGATGACATGTTAACAGTGGTGTTTGATGACATATTAGCAGTGGTGTTTGACATGTTAAAAGTGGTGCTTGATGACAGGTTAACATCTGTGTTTGACATGTTAACAGCTGTGTTTGATGACATGTTAAAAGTGGTGCTTGATGACATGTTAACAGTGGTGCTTAATGACATGTTAGCAGTGGTGTTTGGTACCATGTTAACAGCTGTGTTTGATGACATGCTAACAGTGGTGTTTGATGACATGCTAACAGTGGTGTTTGATGACATGCTAACAGTGGTGTTTGATGACATGCTAACAGTGGTGTTTGGTACCATGTTAACAGTGGTGCTTAATGACATGTTAGCAGTGGTGTTTGGTACCATGTTAACAGCTGTGTTTGATGACATGCTAACAGTGGTGTTTGGTACCATGTTAACAGCGGTGTTTGATGACATGTGTGGTGTTTGGATGCTCTCTCTCCCTGCAGCAGCTCAGGGCAAACATCAGGGAGATGGAGAAGCTGTGTGCGCGCGTCCGCGCCGAGGACGCCCCCGCCCTGCAGGAGCTCGTCACGCCCATCAGAGAGCGAGCGCTGGCCGCTGCTCAAGACTTCCTCCTTCTACACTCTAACCCCGCCCCCTGCCCCCGTTGGTCTGACCAATCGTCCACCGGCACCGGGGCTCCGCCGGGAGGTCTGCCCACCGGCCGCCCCGTGGACCAGGAGGGCGACGAGCCGATATCCCTCTGCCAGGTTCAGCTCCGCCTCTCAGAGATCCCTGCCAAGCAGAATGCTGCAGAGTCCTGGGACACCCTGGAGGAGGTCCGTCCGCTACACACACACACACACACACACACACACACACACACACACACACACACACACACACACACACACACACACACACACACACACACACACACACACACACACACACACACACACACACACACACACACACACACAGTCCACTGTGATGTGATGTTGATGTGATCTCTAACTGTGTTTAGATTATTTAGTTACACTTACGTATCACTAACCATCCTGAGTGTGTAGCATATACAAGAGGTGAGCATATTGTTAGTACCACTAGAACCGTCATGGAAAGTCAATGCGTGGTAATTACTCCCGCAGGACCTGAAGGATCTCAGTGGCCTGGTGACGGAGTTCTCCCTGCTGGTCCATGTGAGTGATCATCAGCTTGTTGGAGCTCCCTCACAATGAAGAGCTTACGTCTGCCCCTTCACGCTGGAGCCCAGTTCCCAAATGACTGTTTTTGCTTTCCTATTCTGTCTCAAGGAGTCGCTCTCACTGCTGAAAAAGTAGCGTGTGTGCATGTGTGTGTGTGTGTGTGTGTGTTCAGTAGGGTTCTTCAACACATTAAGTGGGTGACGGCCCCTGAGGCCCCTGACTACAGCAAGAGAGAAAGGAGTGTGCTGGTGGTGCAGGGGGTGATGATAGGAATGGAAGGTGTGTGGCGGAGGGCTGTCCATGGGGGCAGAGTGGGAACTAGACGTAGGGCAGAGCAGGTGGAGAACAGACTGCTCAGATTATGGCTTTGTCCTCAGGGAGAGGGAGAGAGAGATTGTTGTGTTCATCTCCTGAATAAACCTCTGTTGGTATCATCATATATATTTGATATCAGAGGTATTAAAAAAAACATTCTTTAGCTTCCGAGCAGTTTCAATTCTGGGAAGATTTTAACATTTAAAATCATTGGAATTACGATTTTGATCCCAGTAAGAAAAAATAAAAATATCTGATTATACTACTAATATATAAAGAAAATAACAAAATGCAAAAGAGATGCAGAGAAGATACGCCTCTTTCAGGTGCCCCTATGCATCAGATCTCACAGCATTTTATGCAACTGCCTTTTTTTCTAAAAACAAGTCTTAAAACTAAGAATGCAAAGCTTTTCTTAGAATGCAGTAGTAAGTCATAATAGACATCTTAGCCTTAGGCCTATCTACTATAGGACATCACAAGATGGGACATGTCCCGGTGTGATATTGAATCGGGGGGGAGGGGTTTTGGAGGGTGGTCTGGCTAATGATAGCCGCCACCAGAATAGGGGAAGAGGAGAAGAGAAACGTGCTCTGGTTTGTTTTGCTGGTCGCTGTGACTGTCCGGCCCCCACACAGGGAGACAGCTGCCACTCTGAATATTTCATGAGCTCAACACAATGGACAAAGACCCCAACACACAGACACACACACAGACACCGCTATAATCCTCCCTTGACCTACCCAGAGCCCCCAAACCCTCGCCAGACACACACCTTTGTGCATAGATACACACATTTATCCTAATTTATGGTGAAGACAAGGAGCAGGTCAGGTATTAAGTGGGGCAGCTACAAGACAGGCATTCAGTGTTCAGTGTGTATGTGCCTTCTGCCCTACGTGCACACGCTTTTGAAAATATGTTGGTTTGTTTGTGTTATACACTGGAATATCATATAAAAAATGTTTTATGTAATTTGATTATTCTACTTATTGTCACCGTATGTGTCACAGGTTGTGTTATGATGATGGTAAATTAAGATTGAATTCCCCGTGCTGACTATAACTGTACCATGACACCAAGTAGGTTCAGTTGTATTTCCTTACCTTCTAGGAGAGTGATGGGAGATTAAGTATAATCAGGCTATTTAGAGAAAGACTGGGCGAGACTTTTATTCTCATATCACATATCATAACACACATTTGCACATGTTCTTCCATGCTGTCCTTTATATACGGAATGCCATGTTTTTCATATTGCAATATCGGTTATATTAATTACAATATATGGTTGTCCTTTGCCACATGCATATTGTATGTGTGTGTGGGTGAGTGAGAGAGAAAGTGTGTGCGTGTGGGTGAGTGAGAGAGAAAGTTTGTGTGTGTGTGTGTGTGTGTGTGTGTGTGTGTGTGTGTGTGTGTGTGTGTGTGTGTGTGTGTGTGTGTGTGTGTGTGTGTGTGTGTGTGTGTGTGTGTGTGTGTGTGTGTGTGTGTGCATGCATGCGTGTGATTGTGTTTATGCATGCGCGTGTGAATGTTTATAAATGTGTGTGTGTGTGGTCTCCAGTGTATAACCCTGTCCATCAGTCCCAGCAGGAGAAGATTGACAGCATAGAAGACAACGTCAACACAGCAGCTGCCAACGTGGAGGAGGGGACCAGGAGCCTAGGGAAGGTGTGTACGTGCACTAGTTGCCGAGTGTGTGTGTGTGAGAGTGATGTTTCCGAGATGGAGAGATCGATGGCACTTTGCCTCCCAGCCATTCCACAGCGTTTGTCCCTATTGATCCGCTCAAATACGAAGGAAAGCTGCAATTAAGGAAATAGAGAGGGAAGAGGAAAGGGAAGGATGACTGATGGAGACACAGGGTAAGAGTGTTGACCAGTGTGTGTGTGTGTGTGTGTGTGTGTGTGTGTGTGTGTGTGTGTGTGTGTGTGTGTGTGTGTGTGTGTGTGTGTGTGTGTGTGTGTGTGTGTGTGTGTGTGTGTGTGTGTGTGTGTGTGTGTGTGTTCCAAAAGTGGTTTGAAGGACTGATTATAGCAATAGGACTCCTGCACGCAGTATAGGAATAGTAAATCCTCACACGGATTTTAGCGGGCAGAAATGTTAAAGATTATTCACACAACACATAACAAACAATCAAACTTGTGTATAATGACCTTTTCTCAACCTTGCAAACAATGGATACATCTAATTTGTCGTGAACAAGTCTATATCAAAAGACAAAACATTTTGTAATGTATAATTTAAAAGATAATATATACAGACAATCGTTTGGAGGCAATGTAAAATGGCATTCATCATGTATCTTGCTTCATTGAGTGAGGTATTTTGAATCAGAAGGTTGGCACGCAATATGTGAAGATGTGATTTGATCCTTTTTTAAGTATCGGATCAAGCTCTGCTCAAGGGCACTGCCATAAATCGGAGTCCACATTCAGTTCCCTTACACAGCTGCAGGTTAGAACCAGGTTGGTATACCACTCACAAGCCTTCATCATGTCATTTCATTTTCGTCGAGGTACCCAGACCTTTCTGCTGGTATTCACCCATCCTAACCACTAGATCATCCTACATCCTGAAACTGAACTACCCTACCAATGAATGACTCCTAATGTTAGCTTCCTAGGAATGGTTATGTATGTTATCTAAATCGTGACTACCAGTGCATCCATGGTACACGTGGGCCACGGCCAGGCCCGCGAGGACACCATAACCCAGCTCCCCCTTTCTCCGCGTCGGACCAGGACAGCGCATGATGTGGTGTGCCTGTACATAATTTTTATTTATTTTGTTTTATTTTATTTGCAAGTGGTGAAATATTTATTCAATTATTTGTTTCCTTTATTTGGTCTTTAATTGCGTTGCAATCTTTCTTTTGAGAATACACGGCTCATTTAGACGTTAGACTGACAGACATTAGTTTAATCTCAAACTGTGTCTTGCATTTGGAAGATGTATCTTTATCAAGTCACATCAGTTACGATCAGAACTCGTTTCTTTTCGCATGGTTGTTGCGGATCAGTTTGTGTAAGCTCAAATCGGGTATGTTTAAAAATGATTAGAAAATACAGTCCCACAAAGAGTCACACCTCATTGCTGATTTTAATTCACGTTTATTAATGATCTGTTAGAGGCTCATTGATGAGCAATTTCTCCATATGTCACAAAATGATAAATAGGGTCACACATACAAGGTGACATTTTCTCCATGCGTCAGCAGAGCTGGTATAAGTAGAGGAGGTTCATGGAGATATAGAAGATGAAAGGAATGTCAGATGTTTCAGCGTGTGTTTGAAAAGCAGTTATCCGTCATCAGGTCAGACAACATTAACGCACACCTACGCATTCACAATTGCTCAGACCATCGCCATCTTTTTTTCTACTTCTACCCAAAACCCTTTCAACTGAACTCTGTTTAAATTAAAATTACCTCAACGGCCATGGGTTGGGTTAGGTGGGTGAGGATGAGGGATGCAAGCTTTTGAACCAGAGTAATGGTGAAGTATAATCGTGTGTGTGTGTGTGTGTGTGTGTGTGTGTGTGTGTGTGTGTGTGTGTGTGTGTGTGTGTGTGTGTGTGTGTGTGTGTGTGTGTGTGTGTGTGTGTGTGTGTGTGTGTGTGAGAGAGAAAGGGTGGTCAGAACTCATCTATTAATTGCCATCAACCTTAAAGAGCACCTTCTGCTCTGATGATAAGGGCTGTAATAGCGGCAGGCCCACATCTCTCTGATTCCTCACTAACAGATAATAAAACCAATGCACTTTGAAGCCGTTTGGCTGGGGTGTAGACCTATTTGAATTCCTCTCCCCTGTTCCGTGTGTCAATGTTTGATCAATCATAAAAGGATATACGCGTCTTGTATCGCAAAACTAGGTCTAGCAGCCTCAAAGGACTCACAACTCCAAAGGTGTGTGTGTTTGTGTGCATGCCTGTATCTTTTTCATGGCAGAATGTAATATGTATTTTTCCTATAAGAAAAGATATAACCAAGTCCCCTTCCACTGTTGGGGGGGGGGGGGGGGGGGGGGGGGGGGAAGAAAATGATAATTTCCCTTCTTTCTTTGTGTGTGTGTAGGCAGTGGGCTACAAGTTGGCCATGCTGCCGATGGCAGGGGCCCTTCTGGGCGGGGTGCTTGGGGGTCCCATCGGCCTGCTGGCGGGGTTCAAAGCCGCAGGGATCGCCGCTGCCCTGGGTGGCGGAGCGCTGGGCTTTGCTGGGGGAAACCTGGTCCAGAAGCAGCGTAGAGCCACGGTGGAGCTGCAGATGAAACGACTGAACGCACCGCCGGACCAAGCGCCCACCAACCATGAGCCCACCGAGAAGAAGTGACTGAATGACATTTCTACGGTGGGTTCAGGACACCTGCTCCTCTGTGGATTACAACAGGGGATGGCTGTTTCATGAGCAACACTACAGCATGGCTTGCGGTTGGCTTGTTATGCCACTGAGTTTGTTCCTTGAAAAGCAGAGTGGAAGTAATGGCACTATAAACACTAACGTGTTTGGTTTTCTTGGTCAGCCTCTATTGTTTTGGCTGGAAAGCATTTATTTGTTATTCAGGGCAATATATACTTGTACTCAAGGATGTATTCTCTCACTGTTCTGTGAAATGGTGACCTAATACTTACTTTTAACAAAACTATAGCACTACTGTAATGTATGTTTTGGAGAAGTAAATGCATAATGTTAAAAGTTGTTAAAATATAAAAGTTCCTCCTAACTAGGTCACGTTATTGATCCAAGTGGTTGTGCTCAATCCCAATGCAAACATGCCATAAATGCTGCCTTTTAATTGCCAAATTAAAATGGATATTTTCAACCGTCTTGACCCTCAGCGTAAACCCAGTCACTTTATGAATACGTAGACACAAACATAAGTAATCAGACAACACCCCATCTTGTAAAATGGTTTTAATTTACTTTTTTCAAGTCGGCTACTCTCATTGACCCTGTGATGACTTGATATTAAAAAATGGTATTCGCCGTCCTCCATCTTCCCCAATGCTGCCTTTGTTTACAGCAACATGCAGGCTGCCGTTGGCCTGTTGAAAAAATAATAAAAAGAAGGCAAAGGTGCACAGCATCGAACAACTAACAGCTTTGTCCCAATGCCTCAAGTTACCCTACACAGCCCATTGAAACTGGCCTGGACCTTGCCAACAGTATGAGTGAAATCAAATGAGGAGCCTTCTATGAAGAAATAGTAATCAATTCCTCCCAGGTTGCAGACCTTGTGCTCCGCATCAGGAAGCTGTCTCATAGCTGGGGTCAAACATGAGAGAGGGGGAAGTCAATAACGATGGGCTTTACAAGACAGGTTAAACTAGACTTCCAATAATTCATGGCCATGTTGCAGAACTTTATGGGAAACTTGACCTCATCCTTAACCATTTAGTACCATTTAGGGTTGCATGACGATAGGCTGCCCCAACCTTTTATTAGGGTGAGTATTTTTTTTTATCTGTTGTCAAAATATCTACGGTGTTAGAGGCCGATATGCACGAGAACTCACTGAGAAGTCGCTACTTCAAACTAACATTGTTATTGTACATTGCGCTACACAAATGAATTTGGGCAGAAACGCAGCTATGAAGCCAATGACACACTGAACTGACTGTACTGGAAAACCCACATAACTGAACCGTAAAACTGGAGTAAGGGAGCCCACCTTTTGTTTGTTTTTTTACAAAAAAAAAAAAAAAATTAAGAAAACTCTGCGTTTCATTTAGACCATGATGACAGACACGTCAACGTAGCACATACATATTTACAAGCGCCAAAAAAAAGTAAAAACACTTTTGATGTCCTAAACCCCCGCTAAACACCACTCTCCCTTCCTTCCTCCCTCCGTTTATCCAAAATAAAAATTGTACGTGTCAGAGTTATGAAAATATAATATAGGTTATTCCAACACAGTTGTGTTGTGGACTGCACTCCTCCATCTCCTCTTATTTCTTCAGTAAGGGTGTTGGTGTTGCTGTTGTGTCCCGCTGGCCTGTCCCGCCCCCCTCCCCCCTTCCCCTCCCTGGCCCCGGGGCGCGGCGTGGAGTCTAGAGATCAGTGCGAGGTGCTGGGTGGAGGTCACAGCTCGTCGCGGTCCCTGCTTAGGATGGTGTAGCGAGTTTCGCTGGGGGCCAGCTTCTGGAAGGAGCTCTCTGGGGGGTTGCTGGCCACCACTTCTATCATGTCCTCCTGGAACAAACACACACACTCGGCTTAGTGCCAATGGTGCAACACGGCAGCGTGGTTGTTTAAGTAGCCTGTGGTCCCTGGTGGGGGTCTCACCTGTCCTGGAGTGCTGTCTGTGGGGTCAGGTCCATGGTGGAACTCTCGATGTAGCTTCCCAGAGTGGAGGTCCAGCACAAACTGTCTCAGCTTGCCATGGATCCTGAATTTGACGCACACACACACACGCAGAATTATATTGCATGTCTGCCTCACGGCTACGTCCCTTGCACATTCCCACACACACAGGGAAAGGGCGGCAATCAAGACCGAGCCAAGCAATTGTGGACCCCAGCATTGAAATAAAACAATATTACTGTGGACAAGCAATAAGAGACATTAGTCTCATGGGACAGGCAACATTAATCCACATTAACACAAAGCTGTGAAGTGTGCTTTATTAATGATGGAAGGCCGTGTGACAAGAGCCTAGTAGAACAGGAAAGCTAGCCCAGCAATTAAAGCTAGCTGAGTGTCAGAACAGCGCGCAACACAAGGCCGTTGTATATACATACACACACACCATACGTTGCACTAATGTCATTATGGGCTGTGTGTGCCACATGCACTGGTGGGAGAGATAGTGATGTGATGAAATTAGGTTGCTTGGTTGGGGAGGGTTGCTTGGTCCTCAGGGCTACGCCTATCTGATCAAACAATGATTGGAGAGGATGGGGGACAGAGTGGTGGTGGGCGGGGGGCAGAATAAATAGGATTAAATCAGATTAGACTGGATTAGTTTAGCCCTAATTGCACGTGCCAAATCATGTCACATTAGCACCGGTGTCCTGGCCCATTAATAAAGGACTGATTTCAAAAGGTGTGACATCTCTGCTTGGTGTGTGTGTGTGTGTGTGTGTGTGTGTGTGTGTGTGTGTGTGTGTGTGTGTGTGTGTGTGTGTGTGTGTGTGTGTGTGTGTGTGTGTGTGTGTGTGTGTGTGTGTGTGTGTGTGTGTGTGTGTGTGTGTGTGTGTGTGTGTGTGTGTGTGTGTGTGTGTGTGTGTGTGTGTGTGTGTGTGTGTGTGTGTATTTGTAGTGGTTGATATATGGATAAAAAAAAAAGTACTACTTACATGAGGTCTTTGAACTCGGGGAAGACATACATGTGTCTGAAGGAGTCTATGGCGATGACGGGACATTCGGCAGGGGTTTTCTGGATGTGCAGCAGTGGATGACGGAACTTTTCACAATCTGCATGCAGGAAGTTTATAGAGCCTGTGGAATGAGGGAGGAATCAGCACACGCCACACCATATACTGGTCTTTTGTTGACACCAGGAGCAGTCATTCCTGTTCCACAACACCACGAGCCAAAGTATCCACCCGCATAGAAAGAGAAGTAACTTTCACACGTGATCACTTATCTGCCTATTGCGCACCTTTTTCACTAATTAGCTGGCGAGCCACTTCCTGTTGGAATTTCTCCAAGCTCTCCGTGTCTTCGTTGACATGAAACAAGATGAGGAACGGAATTCCTTCTTCTGTTAGTTCCTGGAAGGAAAACACAGGACAAGAAAGGTCATGGTATCGCCAATGGCCTACGTTTCCACAATCACCCTATACCACCAGAACATGTTGATGTATGTATATACATAAAATAACACAAACCTCTCCGTTTTCAAAGGTGATTTCCCTGACGAGTGGGACACACTTGTCCTGGGTCCAGGCGTAGCTGAGGTCAAAGCTGGGTAGGGAGCCCAGGAAGACCATGTCTGGAACGGTCTCTCCCACGGGCTTGAAGATCACATTGTCTCCGCTGAAGCGCTCCGACTGAGATACCGCGCTAGGAAAGAACGAGAAAAGCAATAAGCCAATAAGTCATGAACCAAACGTGAAATTTATCTTCAGGTCAACGCAGTGGTCACAATTAAACCAGTGAATGGGCTGGAAAAGGTTTTGTGAGGTGAGCCTATGGGGAACTGATCAAATTAGCTTGTGCTTGCAGTCATTCGGTCTTACCCAAACGCAGCAGAGAACACACAGTCGTCTCGAAGGATGTTGGCAACCTTCTCGAATGTGTGGTAGCCGTCTGAGTCCTTTGTTTCAAAGTAACCTATGATGTTTCTCTTGCTCCTCTGATGAACCAGAGAAGGGGAAAGCACAGATGTGATGTGAAAATGAGGCAAACATCCCATCATGTGTTGAACAGCCATCAAGGGCCAGCAGCATATATGTCACTTATTATATTTATTTGTACTCATTCCAAAACTCACATCAACTTTATTAACCTCCTCCAGGGAGTGAACTTCTTTGATGGGGTCCACTTTCTGCTGGCGGATGAAGTCGGCAATGGCCGCCACTGACCTTTGACCCCTATACTCTCTCTTCATCATCATTCCGTTACGGAACAACTTCAACGTTGGATACTTGGATATACGATACCTCTGGGCTATGTCCGCTAAAGAGCAAAGGAAAAAAGGATATTAAATAAAAGTAGTTAGAGGAAAAACAAACAAGTGGGTGGGTGGAGCTGCAGGGACATAGACGATAGATAAACTGCAGCCTGAAAACACTAACTTCAGTCAGTGCTGCGCTCTGATCTCCTACATAAAAGCTGCCCCCCACCAAGAGTAAACATTCTCTTGGCACACAGTGAATGAATTTGTGTGCTTGAGTGTGTGTGTGTGTGTGTGTGTGGGGGTGTGTGTGTGAGAGAGTGTGTGTGTGTGGGGGGGTGTGTGAGAGAGTGTGTGTGTGTGTGTGTGTGTCAATCTCTCCGCGGGGTGTCTCTAAGCCTCCAGTCTTCACAGGCAGCACTAGTTTTGTCATTAGTCTTCAAACAGTTTGCAGGTCATCAATAATTCTATTTAATTTGCTTTATCTCAAAAGGCTGTGGCTGGCGGTTCATGTGCCGCTGCTTTGGTGTGCTGTGTATCTATGCATTCATATAGGTGACACGGAAAATCGAGCACGTGTGTGGTTATTTTGACATGTTTGTTGTGTATATTTCAATATATATAATGTGCAATGTGTGTGTGTGTGTGTGTGTGTGTGTGTGTGTGTGTGTGTGTGTGTGTGTGTGTGTGTGTGTGTGTGTGTGTGTGTGTGTGTGTGTGTGTGTGTGTGTGTGTGTGTGTGTGTGTGTGTGTGTGTGTGTGTGTGTGTGTGTGTGTGTGTGTGTGTGTGTGTGTAGAAGTAGGACGCTGTCCGAAACTTGGAAGAACAGGGGAACAAAATACTTATAGTATCTACAAAATCTTTAAATCTCTGATGTATCTTAATACCTAGTGTCAGCCATGAAGAGCACTATCCCAACTTTCCTTCAGCTAAAATTGTTTACCTTTATAGTTTAAAATCAGAATTCAGTCCACACATTTGACAAAGACACTAATGTAGGGGCACCACCAACAGACAAACACATAAGTAAGAATGCCAGACTTACAATGTTGGTCACAATCAACGCGGGCAAAGACCACCTGCGTGATATCAGGGTACTCCTCCCTCACCAGATTGGAGGCTTCCTCAAAGATGGGATGGAGCATCTGGCTGAACCTACACCTGTGATACAGAGCCCCGAGCAGCAGGAGACAATTACATGAATCACTTATAAATTTTAATATAACAGTGGCAATAATGCCATATCACTCTGTCTTTAACATTTTATAAGTGTTACAAATGATACATTAACAAATAAATAAGGAGAAAGAAATTAAATCAGACTATTCTTTGATAGAAGCATTTTAACTAGGTAAGCCCAACCGTCAAGTTAACATGCATATATTAATTGTAAATGAATTAATCCCTCAAATTGCATTAATAATAAAAAAAGATATGTCCTAGAGAACGACAAGCATAGACTTACCAATCTGCATAAAAGTTTACTAATGCCACCCCAGCATTATCTGCAAAGAATACAATATGCATCTTAGTCTACTCACTATGTCGAGTTCCATCAACCTGTATTTCGCAATCAAAAACAGTTAAGATAATAGAATTAGAATAAGTTATGAGGTCTTACTGAGGATTTCCTCAATGTTGCCTGTGTCAAGACTGGTGATCTCTGCCTTCCCAGGGGTAGAGAGGCCCATCACCTGTAGACAAAGGTGAGAGATGCAGTGTTTAAGCCCCCCTGGGGTCTAGCAGAAGTTGAGGCACAGGTCAGGATCAATCAATACTTTGATGTCCTTAAAAATAACTTTATTTTTATTAGCCCAAAAAACTTTTTGGGCTAGTCACACCAACCACAATCTCTCCCACACTAGTATGCCATAGGGCTGATTCCCTAAAGTAATCCTTCAACAAATGTAGTAATACAAGTATACGCATGGAAATTAACACTATTTTCTATGCACCATCATTTTACTCAAGCAATTAAGTAGCATGTAATTTTGCCTCAACAAATGAAATGTACTCTAGGGGCCGGACACGTTGGAAAAGATGGTAATGAAAGATGGTAATGAAACTGTGGCCTTTCTTGCCTACTATGTTGTATTAAATGTGGTATTTACGTCTAAACGGTCACAGCAATTATGGTGCTGTAAATACATTGAGCAGGCTTTTATCTGATCCAAACACTGCTGACATCCTTCTCCAACCGGACATCTTTGTCAACTTAGCTCTGTCAAACTAATATGGCTTGTGATGACAGGATAAACCCATTAGTGTGCTCTAGGTGTCACAGTAACGTCATTTGCATATCAGAATGGGTAAGCATGTTCTAGACTTATTCCTGAATAGTTTTCCTAAACAAATAATGAGGCTCATCTCATTTACAAATGTAGGTAAACCATGACCAACAGAGCTACCGTTACAGTCTAAACTCGTTCCGCCTGTCCATGACAAACTGTTAGGCACACTATATGTATTTATCCACTGTCCCGGCGATGCATGTTGTTACGATCATTATTTCATGGGAGACCTGATTTTCATTCAAAATATAAAGTTTTCATTTCAGGCCTAACTCAAACACCAAACAGCTGCTCTGTGTCAAGTTCCGGGTTGTCAACCAATAAGAATGAGCCACAACAGAGGAATTCACCAAGCGACCAGCATCATTCCGGAGGAAAGCTACAGCTGCACGAAATCCATTTAGAAATGTGCAGTATATCTTCACATAGGTTACATAAATCTCAATCTTAACAAATACCAGTTAACACCAATTAAGCATGATAGCTAGCCGTGTAACGTGTAATCCACAAATGTTATCATTTGGATGTGTGCTAGGCCATTTAAATTATATTTTAAATTTGACAGGTATCATAAGATCAGGAATGTCTATTTGTCCGGTTCTTGTACATGGGCTAGCTGGATGAACAATAGTGAACCACCTTTCCGGCGATGTTAGCCACTTTACTTCCCAAACCCCCTGCCAATAGTTTATATGATGGCTACCAGCTACAGCACAGCAAATAAGCTAACCTGACTGGCTAGTGTTAGCTAACCAAAGCGTTGACATTTTCTTGTACTTTACAAAGCAGAAATGCATGCGCTTACCAGCAATATTGACGTGAAGAAGCGGATATCGAGATAGGGCAATGATGATAACAGTTTCATTGTATAATACAAGTGGTGAGTGTTATTAGGTTGCTATGTATTCCCAATCTCTCTCGACGCCGCTCTCCTCACTGCAGCAGGAAACGGACGGCGAACCGATCTCACGGTAACATCGGAACCGTAATGGGTACTTCCTGCTTTTTGCTACGCTTTGTGGGAATTCTAGTTGTATACACCTTAGAGTGGGTTGGCTTTGAGCATATAAAAACTTCAATCATGGCAATGTATTGGTAAAATGTGGACTATGGGAGTTGTAGTAATTGGTCAATCCAACGTTTGCAAACCAACTGGACGCAAAAGGAAGAAGAAAACTTTCTTAAAAAACAATCTGAGGGTAGACATAAGGAGATACACTCTATGCAATAAACTTACAGTGGAAGGGGAAAGTTATACTATAAAGACATTTTCACGAAACTCACTTAAGATATATTAAGAATTTGTTCAAATCAGTTTGATAGTACGATTATGAGGTACTGATTTCTGTTATACGGGGTGAGTTGCATCATTTTTGGTATACTGTGTAATGCTATCTCCGGTTTATTTTCACACAATCAATATGCCCATTTGTTGATACAGTTGACAACTAAAAGTGGCGGTCTACTGTAGAAATGAGCTTGTAGAAAAAATAGCTCTCAGTTATTCCCATTGTATATTCGCAAATATGTTCAAATGTCTAAAGTAAGTTCAATATGTGATTATATGTTGTTGACAGTTGCCAATATGTTTAACCATAAATACAGAACAGTGCATGACTATGTATATACAAAGCAAAAGTCAGAAACCTTTATGTTGTGCTCTGGGGGTGGGATAGTCTAGTTGTTAGGGTGTTTGGCACCCTGGCGAAAGGTTTTGTGTTCAAACCCCAATGTCCATCTTCTGATTAGCCGCCGTAAAAAAAAGAAGCATAACTCCTACCTGCTCGTCAATGAGATGTAGACCTATCTTTAAAAAAAATCACTGCGAGTCAGTCAACTAAAAGTAAAATGGCAATATAAAATAAGCCTGAAATCGAATCATTTTTATCTGTACACTTTTGGCCCGTAGAAAATCAACAGGTGGGCAGGCCTCGGTTTAGGAGTGATCCTCTTTCTCTGTCCCCATAGGAGGCAGGAATAGGCAAGGTAGGGGACCTGGAGAAACATCCAGACCTACCAAGGATGGACTGACCAGGGAAACATCTGCTAAGGCACCCAACTCGACAATGGTTAGAGTCCAAAAGACACACACACACACAC
Source organism: Lota lota (assembly GCA_026745465.1). Lineage (NCBI taxonomy): Eukaryota > Metazoa > Chordata > Actinopteri > Gadiformes > Lotidae > Lota > Lota lota. The sequence continues at coordinate 2,129,776 of JACYXH010000813.1, forward strand.
ACACACACACACACACACACACACACACACACACACACACACACACACACACACACACACACACACACACACACACACACACCATACAGACACCAAGACAAGGAATAAGAAATTAAGTGTGTTTCCCACAGAAATGTGCTGTGTAATAACACAATTCATATTTTTAGCTGATGGATTATAATTCCACAGCACAATCTCCCCCCAGCACGAGTGACTCCGTTGTGATTTCACTGTTTATCTTTCCCTTCCAAAGCATGCAAGTGTAAAAGCTTGCAGGTGTTTATTTCTAACACCAGAGCACAGGCCAGAGTTACGGTTAAATGTGACCCAAAAAACAAACCCTCTCAATTTGTGCTTGCACATTATCCCCTGAAATACATCCTTTTTCTGTTACAGACCCATTAGTGTGTATAGGAAGGAAGATTGTAATGAGATTAAAGATGGCCTGTTGAATTGAATCCCAGCATTAATATTTGATGGGCTGAATCTGCCCATAGGGGGTTCCCAGTGTGTGATTAAGTCACAGATGGAGTCACTGAAAAATTAAATCTAGTGCTTTTTGTTAGTTTTCTTCTCTTCTTCTCTTTGTATGTATCCTATCGCTCACCTGTGTAAACTGTGTGTGTGTGTGTGTGTGTGTGTGTGTGTGTGTGTGTGTGTGTGTGTGTGTAAAAGTGCCAACTACAAATGCATGTTAATTTAAGGAGCAGATTTGTTTTGTCATCATCTACCCAATGACACAAGCAATTGGCTGTGGTTGTGTTAATGTAATCAGACAGTTAATATATTTGCCTAAATATACTCTCCATAGCTCTATACACCATGGGTGACAAAAAAGCGTTTCTAAACCAAGTTAATAATAGCATGTTCTTAAAATTACCATATTCATATTATTTTGTCAAAATTGGCTTTATGTCTAAAGATGTGATGCCTAGTCCCTCGTTGCTTTACAGCTTGGCTTAAAATGCCCCCGGACCACTGTCCACTCACTCACTCATGATTTTATGTGTCCATCTTGTTTTCGCCATCTCTCTAGCCCCTCCCTCATCGATTTTTTTGTTTGTTTTTCCAGCTGATTATGTCCCTCTGCTCTGATTTGCCGGCGGGCACACGGCTCTCTGCACTCTAATTGGACATTTAATTAGATCACAGTTTTAGTCCAATTAGACTGTGAGGTGTGGGGAGTGGGATGGAGGGAAAATGGGGGGACGCAGAAGGAGATGAACAAGTCCCCGAGCTGATCTCTGTCTCCCGACCCCCCCCCCCCCACCCCAATCCACCCACCCTTTCTTTCTCTCTGTCTCTCTCCACCACCCCTCCCCTGTCTTTCTCTCTTCCCTCCTGAGGCAGCCTCATTAGTGATATAATGGGACGTTGTCACAACACTCCTCCTGCCATCTTAACTTTCAGAGGCCCTTTCTCAGTAGTGCCCTAACCGCTCAGACAAGAGGAGCCAAACTCCACCAAGGTCGGTGGAAGGGCATTCTGGGCACTGCTCTATAGAATGATGCTCCATTGTGCTTTTGTAGTGTCTCACCAATGGCAAAAGGATGGAGGGAGTCATTGGAGCCACAGTCGGTTATCAATGACTCTGATTGATCTGTAGTAATGACTGGCACACCATCAGAAGGATCGATGAGCACAAATACACACACACACAATGTACCACATGATGTGGTGCGGAGGTCTATTGACTGAGCGCAATGTACCTGTATGATATATCATAATCAGACACAGAGAAGCCGTGTTACAGAGCAGCACGTGATTGATTGACAGTCAACCGCTGGGCTCCGTCCACAGTGGTGTGAGATTTGGTTCCGCCTCCTCCTTGGTTGTTGTTGTAGTCCCTGCTCATCTCCTACACCGGGAGCATCAACAACACTCAGTGGCCCCAGTGGGCTTGAGTGAACACTAGCACACAGACACAGACACAAATGTGTACACACACACACACACACACACACACACACACACACACACACACACACACACACACACATACACACACACACACATATAAGTCCATGGAGACCCCAAGTCAATCTTAGGCTCCCTGGAGTACACACCCTCTCTGCCGGAGTCCCCCCCCCCCCCCCCCCAGTGTGGCCTCTGGAGAGCCACAGAGAGACTGCCTCCACTGTGCAACACCCTGCCTTACAATCTGTACCTCAACCTCAACCTCTCACTGTGCTTACTGTTGTTCCTCATGTGCAGGCATCAAGTGTGTGCACTTAACACACACACACACACACAAATTTAGGTGGGCTAGAGGAAGACAGACCCCATATCAGTGATGTGTTAGCCACAGGCATTAGCACCTGACCCCCGTGGCTGCAAGATTGACAGCTGTGGTCCCGCCTAATTGCATTACTCTCCCAGGTGATTGGCTATGACCCTGGGGGCTCATTTGTAGGGATGCATTGTGGTAATGATGTAAATTAGCTGATATATGTGTCACTCAACCCTTTCCTCCCTGCTGATTGGCCCCACAGTGCCCAAGGGCTTGGTGCCCACCCTAGGTAGCTCATTGGTCCTCGGGGAAGCAGCAAGCCACAGAAACAGAGCTCCCGATAGGGCGTCCATATGGGCTGTATTATATGTCTTTCCACCTCTTTATGTGCCACTCAAAAGTAGGCACACAGACCTGTGCCCTAGACCTATCATCCCCCCCCCCTCTTTTTCTCACACAGACACAAGATTGGTATACCTTTACAGTAATTTAACCGTGTGCTCTTTTGTGTGTGTGTGTGTGTGTGTGTGTGTGTGTGTTCATGTGGAACAAGAGAATGGGCCTCAGGCCCAGCTCCCCACTGCTTTACCCAACATGCTCAACCGTCTAGTCTATCAAAACCAGACTGGCACTGATGAAACCCCCCGCTCCCTGTTTAGGCTGCTCTGCATTTGTCTTCACTTAATAAAGCCTTCGTTTTTTCGACTGCGTATGTGGCCAAACATTCCTGTAGTGTAACTGAAAGGATTTGTAGTGTGGGGGGTGCGTGGATCCTTTGTTTAACTCACTCAGGTGACGAGGGGGGAAAAATATGAATACAGGTCTAAATAATGTCAGCATCACCACAGATCAATAGTAGTTCTCCAGGAGCAGCCGCCCGGCCCAGACCCCAGCGCGATCGATGGTTGACTCTGCGTTATTGTCTTCATATTAATGAGCCGAGGACTCCCAGAGGAACTAACATGAAAGCCCACCCAAAGCTCTCCCCGGGACCTGGTGTTTTTTTTCTACACCAGCTTTTGTTTGATTTTTAACACTGCGTCCCCCGCCCCCCCCAAAAAAAGCCTTTTTAGCCAAATTCTAACACACTACGGGTGCAGCTACAAAGCAGTGTGGCCCATGTGAAGGACTGACTTCTTACCCCCACTGTCTATGAGAATGTCAATCAACACTAAAAAGATTACAACATTTTGGGGGCTTTTATTTTTCGTATTTTTATCGGATTGATTCCTATTTCTATGGTAGCAGCTGGGGGCGTCCCATAATTCTTAAAAGTTCAGGTGGGTGAACAGAAAGTGGAAGCATACATTTTTTTAGGCAGCTCTGGATGTGACTATAAAACAAAACACATCAAACAGTAGAGGGCAGATTGCTTGATTTGGCTCTCTGTCTAATAGGTTGTTAACACTAGAAGACAATGTAAAAATACCTGTTTTTTGAAGGTACGGCCATATGGCATCATTTTTATTTCAGCATGTGTTGTATATTAGATCAGATTAAGAAATCTTGTGTTTGGGTGTGTGTGTGTGTGTGTGTGCGCGCACGCGCATGTACATCTGATAGAAAAAGAGAATGCATGCGCATGCGAGTGACTGTAATCTTTCCAAATTAGAAGAGTTTGTGGCGGATTTCGCTGAAGCCCCTGTAAAAATGTGCTCTCACGCAAAATCACTTCCCATGACTAGGCACATGTGTCACATACACACTCACTTGCACAAACACAAGTGCATGCGCACAAACACACACCCACGTGCACACAAGCACTCGTGGACACACAGCCATAAACTACTGCACTTACCTGCTCTACCTCTTAGCCTCCGTTACGTAAACTCTGTAACTAACCTTGGTTAACCCTCTCTGGGACAAAACTGGGTTACTTGGCAGAGCGTGAGAAAGCAGCGAGCATGATGGGTAATTGCCATGCGGCACGCAGTGTCTACAGGAGCACGCTTTACGAGGTGGTGTCAGGGAGGGATGGGGAGGAGGAGTAGGAGGGATGAAGGACTCAGTGGTCTTCCCTGTCTCCCCAGCCATCTCTGTGGAGAATTTCAGGGTGCTGACCTGAGCCATTGGGGTCACCACCACAGCACCCTAAACATAGAAGAACCACAGAGAGTCAGCCTGGGTCTAGCATGTGCTAATAGGCTAAAGCTATGTTATGAATACGCTCATGTTTATGGAGGACGATGACAACGTATGCAGTGTCGTATGTGTGTGTGGAGGGGGCTGGGCTGCACATTTGCTAGTTTTATTTGTTTTAAATAACCTCTGCCCATGGACAGTGAGTCAGGTCTGTTATATTTGCTGTTAATGAAAATGTCTTGGAAAAACCCAAAATATTGCGCTTGTGTCTCTGGCGTTTATGTATTTAGGAGCCATAATTGATTTCTGTGTTACACCCCGCAGGGCAAGTTGCACATCTCTCAGTGCGCAAACAAACACACACCCACACACAGTCAAATCCAAGCACACACACACACACACACACACCAAGGCCTGCTGCAGTATTAATGAGATATGAATAAGACATGAAGTGAGACTCCCCTCTTACACACTCACACAGTCCCCACCAGGGTCTCCCCTCCCCAGCTGCTTCCTGTCTGCAGATTACCCAGCCTTCACTGGGCTTCAGTTAAGTGGGGCCAGGAAGAGATTTAACCCCCTCTACGGGTGCAGATATACAAACAGAAAAATACACACACACACACGCTCCCCACTGTCAGCATACATTAGCTCCCTTATTTGAAAGCATCTGTGTTAGTGTGTATTAGCTGTATTTTATTTTGAAGACACCTAAGGGTGTGTGTGTGTGTGTGTGTGTGTGTGTGTGTGTGTGTGTGTGTGTGTGTGTGTGTGTGTGTGTGTGTGTGTGTGTGTGTGTGTGTGTGTGTGTGTGGGTGAGACGGGTAATTATAAAATAGCGGTGATTGATTGATTGATATCCCAGAGATGTTCTCTCACTTGTTTGTGCTATAGGACTTGTCAGCTGGTTAGTAGTCCTGTAAATGTAAAAAACAAACAACAACAAGATTTCATTCTAAATAAGGAAATACTTGATATGGCAGACCACTACACAACATAATATCTTATGCTTTTGTATTACTCATAAGACAAAGGGGGGGAGGATATTCTAGTGGTTAGTCTTGTGGTTGGATGTTTGACTCCAAGCCCAAAGGTTATGGGTTCAAACCCCAATGTCCAATGCCTAACTCCCACCAGATCATTATATACACATATGTATAAATGTTTTATTCTCTGCTGCAGACATCCGAGGCCTCCAGCCAGGCCCCTTCCTCTCTGGGCTCACCGGTCCACGCCGCCGCTGTCAACGGAGACCGCAGTGCTCTGATGAAGCTCATCACAGGTCAGTACCCTGCAGGGCGGCCCTCCCTCTCAACACCACCACGCTCAGGTATGACCCCACACACACAGGAGAGGTCAGGGGGCACACCGCGTGCTACAGAGTGTAGTTACATGTTGTTTCTTTTTTGTTGTTGTTGCTGTCATGGAAAGATTAACAGGGTTGTTCTGGTTTTCAAAAATAGTATTTGTAGGCCCTTTGGCATGCAGCCACCGGATGCACCATTAAAAACAATAATAAATGAATACATTTTACATTTGTAAGTAAGTTAAATAATTTCACTTGAGCTCTTAAAATGAAGGCATAGACGGTGTAGATGAAGTTCCTGGCTTGTATGTGAATGTGGTTTTGTGTGTGACGCCTGTGTGGTTGTGTGTAGCCCAGCCCTCTCTGCGGGACCACGAGGACCAGTTTGGCCGGACTCCTTTGATGTACTGCGTGCTGGCGGACCGGCTGGACTGTGCCGAGGCCCTGCTGAAGGCCGGAGCATCCGTCAATAAAACAGACCACAGCCAGCGCACCGCGCTACACCTCACAGCACACAAGGTACGCTGTAGACACACACATAGACGCAATACACACACATCCACTGGAGCTCACTGCACACAAGGTACACTGCAGACACACACATAGACTGGAGCTCACAGCACACAAGGTACACTGTAGACACACACATAGACGCAATACACACACATCCACTGGAGCTCACTGCACACAAGGTACGCTGCAGACACACACATAGACTGGAGCTCACAGCACACAAGGTACACTGTAGACACACACATAGACGCAATACACACACATCCACTGGAGCTCACAGCACACAAGGTACGCTGCAGACACACACATAGACTGGAGCTCACAGCACACAAGGTACACTGTAGACGCACACACATCCACTGGAGCTCATAGCACACAAGGTACGCTGTAGACGCACACACATCCACTGGAGCTCACAGGACACAAGGTACACTGTGGACGCACACATAGATGCACACACATCCACTGGAGTTCACAGCACACAAGGTACGCTGTGGACGCACACACATCCACTGGAGCTCACATCACACAAGGTACACTGTGGACACACACATAGATGCGCACACATCCACTGGAGCTCACAGCACACAAGGTACGCTGTGGACGCACAGACACACACCCATCCACTGGAGCTCAGCACACAAGGTACGCTGTAGACACACACATAGACGCAATACACACACATCCACTGGAGCTCATAAGCATTATGAGCACATAAAAAGGGCTGTAAAATAATGGACTTTTTTGTCCCATAGCAGCCCACAACAGACCCGCGATTGATTATTATTATTCCTTTTTTGAAGAAATAATCAATTGCAGCAGTATTTATTACCAATGCTGTTTCTTTGTGCTTTGAGTTGGCAAGTCTTTATCAGCTAACTTTTTAATCACTGAATGACAACTCAAACAAAACTTCAGTCATGTGTATGACGTTTGTCCAAAACAAGCCCGTAGGATTAGAATTAGTATCCCAGAATCCGCAAAAGATATCCCAGAAAGCCATGCACCTTTGACCTAAGTAAAATGTGTTTTAATATGTTTAAAACATAAAGTATGGAATCATAAAATGTGGTATTATTATATTTTATTATATGATACTATTCATCTGGTGAGCATGGTATGTATTGTGACCGGGAAGAACCATGATATAGAGGGTTATGCAGGTGGAATACTTTACACACCATCAACATGCCATAGCTTTATAAACTAGCCATATCTTATGATGATTAAAGGCAATTGATGTGGCCCCCGTTATTTAGCTTATGTCCAAAATGATGGCAAGTCCACTTCTGTTTACCATACACTTTTATTCATTACTTGATGTGAACAATCATATGCATACAATGAAAATTGGGAGTAGCTACACCAAACTCTGCAGAACCTAGTTACCATTAAACACTGGACAGTGTATCTATATTAATCGGATGACAAGGTCAGTCATTTTAGTTCCGAGGATGTTATGATGAAGGTGAATGGATGAGAGACTGAGGTGGCTTCCTGGGGGAGTGGGGGTTAAGATGATTACTACACAACAAGGAATCTGCTGTAGTCTAAGCTGTGGTGGGGAGTCAGTGCCCCCTAGTGGCGGTGGTTTCCCGAACTCATTGGCAACATATAAAACCACAAACTCCTTGATTGTCTTTGTGCATCTGTATCTTTCACCAGAGGTACATGGTGTGTTTTCAACTACAATACAGGTACAACACAAAGCTATGGAAGAGTCGGTCAACTGACAACTAACCATTCAGTAGCATGTTGAAAGTGGCACAAATATGATAATTAAACATTTATATATCATCAGCCTGAAGATAAAGGTATAGGAATAGGGTTTGAGGGTGTGTGTGTGTGTGTGTGTGGTCTGGGAGGCGGGGGGCCTCACCATCGGAGACCCTGTCTTCCTGACATCTGATCAATAAGTGGCTGAGACAAGGAGTGAGGCCAGGGATTACTGATCTAATTGGGCTGAGAATAAGGAGGACAGACAACACGTACGTATGCACACACACACACACACACACACACACACACACACACACACACAGATCATTCATACACATACACGCAGTCTAGATGCATGCTCACACTCTAGATAGATTTGTCAGGCTGTGACATGGTGGTGAGAGGGCTAACAAATATACAAAACACACACACAACGAGACAAATATGCGCATGCAGACGTGCTTGCATATTGTACATGTCTCTTCTGACAGCTGTTACATGTCATGTGTCTCCCACTGGGGTCGGTGCAGAGGACAGTAAAGATGATGATGATGATGATGATGATGATGATGTGTCTCGGATGACAGGAAAGCACTGGGTATTTATCCCTGTGACTGTTGAGCAGGGCATCTCACTCACACACACATACACACATACACACACACACACACACACACACACACACACACACACACACACACACACACACACACACACACACACACACACACACTGAGGAGATGGATAGCGGACAGATTGAACAAGACACTTACTAATGCTGACTGTGTGTGTGTGTGTGTGTGTGTGTGTGTGTGTGTGTGTGTGTGTGTGTGTGTGTGTGTGTGTGTTTGCGCGTGGGTGTGTGCAGGGGAACGTGCGCTTCTTGAAGCTGCTGCTGTCGAGGCGTGCCGACTGGCTTCAGAAGGATCTAGAAGGGATGACCCCACTCCACCTGGCCACCCGACACCCTTCCATCAAGCCCCTCGCCCTGCTCCTCAAGCACATCGGCCCGGGGGAGGTGGACACGCAGGACAAGAACAAGGTCCCTTACACACACACCAAGCATACACAAAACCCTACACACACACAACCCTACACACACACCCCAATCACACACAAAACCCTACACACACACCAACCACACACACAACCCTACACACACCCCAATCACACACACAACCCTACACACACACCCCAACCACACAAACAACCCTACACACACACACACACACACCCCATCCATACACACAAAGCCCTACACACACACACCAACCATACGCACACAACCCTACACACACACCAACCACACACACAACCCTACACACACACCAACCATACGCATACAACCCTACACACACACCAACCACACACACAACCCTACACACCCCAACCACACACACAACCCTCCACACCCCAACCACACGCACAACCCTACATCCAAACACCAACCAAACACACACAACCCTACACACACCAACCACACACAACCCTACACACACACACCCTAACCACAAACACAACCCTACACACACAACCCTACACACACACCAACCATACACATACAACCCTACACACACACCCTAACCACAAACACAACCCTACACACACAACCCTACACACACACCAACCATACACATACAACCCTACACACACACCAACCACACACACAACCCTACACACACACACACCCCAACCACACACACAACCCTACACACCCCAACCACACACACAAGCCTACACACACAAACCATACACATATAACCCTACACACACACCAACCATACACACACAACCCTACACACACCCAAACCACACACACAACCCTACACACACCCCAACCACACACACAACCCTACACACACCAAGCATACACACACACCCCAACCACACACACAAAGCCCTACATACACACAAAGCCCTACACACACACACCAACCACACACACAACCCTACACACACACCAACCACACACACAACCCTACACACACACACCTAAACCACACACACAACCCGACACAGACACCAACCACACACACAACCCTACACACACCCCAACCATACACACAAAGCCCTACACGTACACACCCCAACCACACACACAAAACCTTACATTACACCCCAACCATACAGACAAAGCCCTAGACGCACACACCCTTCCCAAAAACGCACACACCACAATCAGACTTTCATGCAACCCACCTCTCTCACACACACACACACACACACAAGCATACACTCGCAATGTTGGCTGTGGGTTTGTGCTGATGGTTATCCGGCATCCTTGGTTGGTTTGGTAATAATCCAATAAACCAAACATTGTCCCTCATGTCAGGGGACAGTGTTTTTAGCCCATCTCGCATACTCTGTGTGCGTTGTTGTCTTAGGTAGTTGCAGTCATTTCAATACACACGTTTTCCAGTCATTATTCTGGTTTTGCTTTAATAGCCGTGATTCATTTGCACACACGCACACCCAACCCACGTTATCATTTGATTAATGAACAGACTTAGGGACTTTGACATTCAACTGCAATGTGTGTGTGTGTGTGTCTCTCTCTCTCTCTCTCTCTCTCTCTCTCTCTCTCTCTCTCTCTCTCTCTCTCTCTCTCTCTCTCTCTCTCTCTCTCTCTCTCTCTCTCTCTCTCTCTCTCTCTCCCTCCCTCTCCCTCTCTCTCTCCCTCTCCCTCTCCCTCTCCCTCTCTCTCTCTCTCCCTCTCCCTGCCCCCACAGCAAACCGCCCTCCACTGGTCTGCGTTCTACAACCGGCCGGAACACGTGCGTCTGCTGATCAAACATGACTCCAACATCGGCATCCCCGACAGCGAGGGTAAGATCCCCCTGCACTGGGCCGCCCACAGCCAGGAGCCCAGCGCCACGCAGACGGTCCGCTGCATCCTGGTACGCACTGCACCCCCCCACACACACACACACATGAATTGGTCATGTATGCATTTTCTTCTTTTGATTTAGTCCCTTTGTTTGTTAGTTTGAATGTGACCAAAGCGACAGTAATAAATAATAAAGAGATCAATCAAACTCCATCTGTCTTTCTCTGCACCTCTCTCTCTCTCTCTCTCTCTCTCTCTCTCTCTCTCTCTCTCTCTCTCTCTCTCTCTCTCTCTCTCTCTCTCTCTCTCTCTCTCCCTCTCTATCGTTCTCCTCGTACAGGAGGCAGCGCCCACCGAGTCCCTGTTGAACTGGCAGGACTACGAGGGCCGCACGCCGCTGCACTTTGCGGTCGCCGACGGCAACGAGGCGGTGGTGGACCTGCTGACCTCGTACCAGGGCTGCAGCGTCACAGCGTATGACAACCTCTTCCGAACGCCGCTGCACTGGGCGGCGCTGCTGGGTGAGACAGGAGGGCGATTTATGATTCATCACGTCGAGCGATCTCAGTGAGCCCCGTTCGGCTTCAGTGCTGGAGTGTTGGCTCCGATGTTTACTCTAGGAGGCTATTCAAAACATCTTAGGACGCAAGAAGATGCCCCTGGGGGCCCACATTTAATAGTTGGTTAATTCGGGTACTGCCTCCGACCATGCTCTTGCCGCTCACCACAAGTATGCATCGCGTGTCTGCCCCGGCGGACCCACAATGTGCAATGGTGTCAGACCATCTGGGTGACGAAAAACTATCCCTCGTCATCTCCCCCACATGACAAAGATAGAGTCTCCTAGTTCTCTTTGTTGTTGTTTTTTACTTGGAGCCCAAGACCTTTGAACATCTCCAACATGCAAATGATGATGTTTCCACTGTTAATGTCTGCATATATTTGTATTTTACCTTGTGTGGGTGTGGGTGTGTGCGTCTGCGTGCGTGCGTGTTTGTGTCAGGCCATGCTAGGATCGTGCACCTACTGCTGGAGAGGAACACATCAGGCACCATTCCGTCTGACAGCCAGGGAGCCACGCCCCTTCATTATGGAGCCCAGAGCAACTACGCCGTGGGTGTCTCTTACACACACACACACACACACACACACACACACACACACACACACACACACACACAGGCACATTCTATATATTTAGGTCAGTATCATGTAACCTAAATAAACCACATTCTCAGTGACTTCCTGTATTGATCGGACCGTTCTTTTTTCTTAAATTTGTGGTACCCGGTATTCAATTTCGCAACTGTATTTGCGTAAGTTTGCCTCTGTGTGTGTTTGCTTTGCCATTCAAGAGGGCACACTTCTGTATGTTTACATTTGTGTACCTGTGTGTTTGTGTGTGTGTCTTGTTATGTATTGTGTGTGCGTGTGTGAGTGTTGTTATATATTGTGTGTGTATGTGTGCATGTGTGTGTGTGATTTCTTGTTTGTTTGTGCGTGTGTGTGTTATGTTTTGTGTGTGGGTGTGTGTTCTTATATATTGTTTGTGTGTGTTCTTATATATTGTGTGTTATTGTTATGTATTGTGTGTTCTTATATATTGTGTGTGTGTGTGTGCGTGTGTGTTCTTATATATTGTGTGTGTGTGTGTTTTTGTTATGTATTGTGTGTGTATATGTGTGTGTGGTTGTGTGCCCATAGGAGACGGTGGGTGTGTTCCTGTCCCACCCCTCCGTGAAGGACGAGCCCGACCTGGAGGGGCGCACAGCGTTCATGTGGGCCGCCGGCAAGGGCAGTGATGACGTCATCCGCACCATGCTGTCCTTCACCTCCTGCATGGACATCAACATGGCCGACAAGTACGGGGGCACGGGTGAGCCGCGGCCACGCCTTCTCTTCCTGCTGCCCTCGGCTCTCACCGCATGGGGAACTTCTGTTCTATTCAGAACAGGAATGCTGTGACATGCCTCCACGCTGACACACATGCACACACACACGGAGAAGACACGAGTGTGTGTGCTGCTCTGCTGTTTGTTTTGGAACTTGCCACCCAAGTTGACGTAGGTGTTGGACTTCCGTGTGGCCAGCGACGATGATGTCACAAGGGATTCCCCGGTGTGTGGAAACGAAGCACAGGAGGATTGCCATCAGGGCAGTGGAGCGAGAGAGAGAGTGAGAGAGCAAGAGAGAGAGAGAGTAAGAGAGACAGGAATAGGGTCAGGGAAGTGATAGTTACAGGCAAATGAGTGTAACTCAGTAAGCTTGTTGAATACAACCTGGCCACTGCCAGTGATTCCATGATTTCATTGTCTAGTGATCCAACACACACCCACACACACACACCTGCATGCACATCATCTGCATGCAAATACTCTTACACACACAGAGCATAGGATAGCACATTTACATCAAAAGACACACATGCCACGAGCATCATCTGCCAGTTAAGACACAATAAACATGAACATACACACACACACACACACACACACACGCACACACTGGGGCGCATTAGCATCTTATGCTCTGACCGCTGGGCTTTTGAGAGCCCTACTCTCCAGGGCCACTGCCCCTCTGCTTATTGAGGCAGTAATTGTTTATGCATGAATAATATGTAGCGCTTCAGTCATGCTAATGAGATGGGGTGAAGGCTGGTGCTGGGATCACTTCCATGCACTTGACTCTAATCCCTCCTGTCTGGGGACGCGGAGCGTTTAGCCACAAGGAGGCTGCAGTGGATTCCTTCTCATTGAATTTGTTTCTGTCTGTTTAACCCTCCACTGACCGGGGCTTAGCCCTGCCAAGAGCTCCAGTGGGGAGGAGAGTGGGGAGTAGAAGCAAGCCAGAGGCACAGTAGGCAGTGTGGCATAGGGGGAGTTTATTGCCCTGTTGGATCCTATATTCTCCTCAATGATTCCCTTGACTCATACTCTCTGTTGTCCTTTTTCAATATGGTTTTGGTTATTAGTGTGTGTCAATTTATTTGTGTGTGTGCGCATGCATGCGTGTAGCACTTCATGCAGCCTCCCTAAGCGGCCACATAAGCACAGTTCGCCTGTTGCTGAAGAAGGGCGCCATGGTGGACTCGCTGGACGTGATGAAACACACACCGCTGTTCCGGGCCTGTGAGATGGGACAACGAGACGTCATACTCACTCTCATCAAAGGTAGGCCTGCCTCGTAAACATTCACTTACGTAGCTCTTTGTTGGTCTGTGGGAAAGTTGAATGGGGACTTAAGCCTTATGAGGACGTAAGCCTTATGGGGACCTTTTGTAACGGCCAACTGCTGTAACTGCATGCAGGCTCTGCGCGCGTTGACCTGGTAGACGTGGACGGCCACACGGCTCTTCACTGGGCAGCGTTGGGCGGGAACGCTGAGGTGTGCCAGGTGCTAATGGAGAACGGGATCAGTCCCAACGTGCAGGTATAGATATACATGCATAGACACACACGCACACACACACACACACACACACACACACACACACACACACACACACACACACAAATACAGACATAAGAAAATATATATTTCATACAAAATACAAACATATACAGACAGATACTGTATATGATGTGCACACATGCACTGACAGACACACACAACCATGCATGTAATGTAGACCCAATTATAGTCCAATCCATCTCCATTGTTGTGAAAGGATTTTCCCCTGTGTACGGTACGGCTGCCTAGGACCAAGCAAGGCGGACTCCTCTACAGTGTGCTGCGTACGGAGGCTACATCACCTGCATGGCGGTGCTCATGGAGAACAACGCCGACCCAAACATACAGGACAAGGAGGTACCATTTCCCTCCAGAGAGGACGATGAGTGATGCTTGGTGATGTACAGGATGTCCAATGGAAGTGTGTTTGTGTATGTTTGTATGTCAGGGGAGGACTGCTCTCCACTGGTCCTGCAACAACGGCTACCTAGACGCTGTCAAGCTGCTACTGGGGTACAAAGCCTTCCCCAACCACATGGAGCACACGGAGGAGAGGTGAGGACAGCACGAGAGGAGGGCTGAGAGAGAAAACAAGTCCACCCTAAACACACAGGAAAAAACGAAATAACCACGAATCTAGTTGATTTCTTGAGGCCTTCATCACCTGTAATGTGGAAAGGGGCGTAAGAGTCGCATGACGTAAAAAAAACATTCCTCAACCCTCAGCCCCGAAACAGGGAACAAATCCCAGCAAAAAGGATACGCATAAGAGTGTTTCAACTTCAGGCCAATCATACAGTTATATATATGTGGAAACAGAATATAAAAAATGAATGTGTGCATGTCTGAGGGAACATAGGGGGAACATAAGCTCAGCTTACTGAATACATGTATGTGCATGTGTAACACTTACCGACACTTGCATGCAAATGATCACTGGTGTCTGAGTGGGTGTGTGTTTGTGTGCGTCCCTGCCTGCCTGCCTGTCTGTCTGTCTGTCTGTGCATTTGTGTGCGTGTGTGTACGCGGCAGGTACACGCCCCTGGACTACGCTCTGCTGGGGGAACACAGCGAGGTGACTCAGTTCATGCTGGAGCACGGCGCACTGTCCATCGCCGCCATCCAGGACATCGCGGCCGCCTCCATCCAGGCGGTGTACAAGGGCTACACGGTGCGCAAGGCCTTCCGGGAGAGGAAGCAGCTGTTCATGAGGCACGAGCAGCTCCGCAAGGACGCCGCCAAGTGAGAAAGCGAGAGCACACACTCGCACGCACACGCAGATGGACGCGCATGTGCACGCACCCAAATCCCCCGCGCAGCACACGCACATCTGCATATAGCATTTCCATATCCGGGTGCCTGGACACACAAGGAGGTTTTTGCTCCCACCTATGCAAACACTAGCTCCTTTTGTTCAAAGTTGCCACCCGACCTCGTGCTCTCTCGGCGATTAGTGTCGCTTACTTGCAAAAAAAAATGGACTATCGACAATTAAAGGCATTGTGTGTGGCCTCCGCAAAACAGCACGCACTCTCCCACCGTATCTATCTTACTTTGTGTCATCCTGGCAAACACATGTGTCTTCCCCGTCCGCCATGTCTTTAGCCTGGCTGTCCTCTTGTCATTTGCTCACAGTCACCTTTAATGCCGTCTCCAGCAATGCCATCAGAAGGCACATTTGTATGAAGAAGGCTTCAGAATCTCACATTGTTTATCCTTTCTTTTTTTGGAAATGTCATATGTCTGGAAGATGACCTCTATGTGGGTTCTTTTTATCTTGCTAATGGCACACACTTTTATCTGAATGACTTACACTGAAGTTGTCATTAATGAGCAGGTAGGGTTTATGCATCTTGCTCATGGATGCCTACAGGTAGACTGTGGACATTGGAGTTTGAACCTAGAACCTTTTGGCATCAATACCTTTACCACTTGAAAAGCCTCTTGAGACCCTCCAGGTATTCACGTTTGTGTTTCGCAATGACATCGATTACATTGTTTACAAAGCTCAAGCCAATCAGAGTGACACCCTTGCTTGCTTTGTTGCTGCCGAATCGGGTTTAAAAGTATAGCAAAGACATATTCTAATCTGAGAAAGGTCTTTGTGTTAATCTTTTAACCTTATTGAGTCCATTTCCGATAAAATATAGTTTTGATTGCTCTTGAGATTGCTACACTTTTCTGTGACGCCACAATTATTTTTTAATTCGGCGAACTGTGACTCATCATTAACTGAAACTCCCTCCCCTGAATGCTGATTGGTGCTATCATTAAAAAAATAATTGAAAAGGCTTTCAAAGGGATCGAGGCCAGACCGTCGCTATGCAGAGAGGAACCCACCGTAACTCGCAAGAATGACATGGTCTCACGAGGCTAGCACTATACTATCCTGCAGCTAATTAAACAGTGAAGAAAAATGCTAAATCACAATTCTGCAACACCATCCACAACCGTCTTGGATCCATTCACTAACGGCCACCATTCACGTTACAATTTAGTCTCAACTCCACATTCAAGTCCACTTTACATATACCATTGGAGATGGATCAACCCAGGTGCCACTACACACCAGACATACAATCCTGAATTATTCTTATAGTCCAACCCGTGTGTGTGTGTGTGTGTGTGTGTGTGTGTGTGTGTGTGTGTGTGTGTGTGTGTGTGTGTGTGTGTGTGTGTGTGTGTGTGTGTGTGTGTGTGTGTGTGTGTGTGTGTGTGTGTGTGTGCGGACGTTTGTACGTGCGTAGGAAGCGGGAGGAGGAACAGCGTCGACGGGAGGTGGAGCAGCAGATCTCCTTGGCCATCGCCGAGCCAGGCAAGATGCCAACAGAGCGAGGAGAGCATCAGCGGCATTCCTTGGCCAACAAGATGAATGGATTGGCCCTGCATGACCCAGCACTGGAGCCAAGGAAGTCCTCCAAAGTAGAGCGCCTCAAGGCCAAAGAGGAGCTTTGGAAACAGAAAGGTAACAGTAATGTATGGAGCTGGTGGCAAGATCTTTGCATCTGTACCTGAAAAGTGATACCGTAGTTAACCACTGCGATCGGTGACACATTAAATTGGATGTGTGATTTCCTGCTGCAAGGAGATCGCACTGGTTTTAACTAATGGAATGTTTAGTTACCAAGCCAAAATCACATTTGTCTGCAAAGGACTTCTTTGATGTCAGCCTGCCAATTCTTTTAAACTTATTTTGAAGCATGCTGCCTGCTTAAGTTCAATAGCAACCTTATAAACAATGTAGGCTTACTGTAGGTAATGTACAGTATTTAATAGAGCCTTGCAATAAGCCCTCCTCTCTTCCCACTAGCACACACTAGGAGCAGATGCTCTAGGAGGAGCAAGGAGACAGAGTCACGTGACGTCCCCGGCTTTCAGTGTCACGTGACCACCTCCAAGCTGAAGGAGGGCTCCCCCTCCGCGGGCTGCAGGAGGCCGCCCAGCCCCAGCCCCAGACGCCCGGCCACGACCAGGGCCACGAGACCGCGCTCGCCCAACGCACGCCCCGGTGCCGCCGGTGCCCAGCCGCCGAGCGCCGGAGAGGCTCTGGGTTCTGCCATGTGCGCTGCCCTCGGCAAGGCTGATGCAGACACCCTGCCTCTCCGAGCCAGGGACAACAACAAGGAGCGGGATTCCGAGAGCCTGGCCCTTTCACTGAGGTGTCGTTCCGCCCCGAACCGCAAAACTCCTTCCGGCGGGACACACACACACCATGCCGTTACACACACGCCCTTCCCCGTGCGCACGCGAAGGGAACGCGACACGCAGCCACCGCAGCATGGGAGGAGGAATGAGGCCGCAGGCACCATCCAGAGGGCCTGGAGAAGGTGTGTGTGTGTGTGTGTATGTGTGTGTCTGTGTCTGTGTCTGTGTCTGTGTCTGTGTGTTGTATTGTTAATTACTGGCAATAATATCTGCCATGGTAGTCCTTACCATCCACTTACATGGAGAGTTTCACAATGCATGCATACTTCCACATGCACTCCCCACACACATACCATCCTGTCATATTCATAACCCCCCGCACACCCCCGACTCACCCACATGAACAACCCTCACACACACACACACACACACACACACACACACACACACACACACACACACCATAACTATGGTCTGGATGCCATCAAGGCATTGGGGACAGAAGTGGTTTTAGAACAGGCTAAAAGCAGTGCTGTTGTAATAGCTACCAGCAGCATGTAGTTGTCTCTCTCTGGCGAACACGTCCTGCTTTTCTCTATGCGGGTGCTAACCCCCCTCCCCCCTAGCAGGAGCTTTGATTTTGTTTGCTACAGGTCAGCTTGTAGCACTTTTATATTTTTCCTTTTTATCTTTTTCTTTATTGTAACAGCTCGTTCACAAATAATGTGTACTCGTCTGTGTGTCTGTCATAGGTTCAAGGCGAGAAAACGCCCGCAGGAGGGCCGGCCCTTGGAGTCAATTAATCCAAGCCACACCCCTAACAGGAAGAAGATGCAATCCACTAAATTAACAGCCAGTAAGAACTCAGTGCTGCAAAGCATCTATGGTAAGACGATTAGCATATTAGCATTTATTTTTTTAAGTGAATACAACATTTATAATAAAGAAATTGGTCTGAATGACCTTCATATTTACCATCGTGATCCAGGATGGTTTCATAGGCCTACCTAAAAGAGCACTTTACTAAAAGCTGACAACGTGTAAGGATGCCACATACAGCCACATACCCGAACACTGTGTGTGTGTGTGTGTGTGTGTGTGTGTGTGTGTGTGTGTGTGTGTGTGTGTGTGTGCGTGTGTCTAAGTCTAATAACCACTTGGTTTCACCTCACCTCACCGACAGCCCTGACCTTCAGCACACATCACCAGGTGATGACGGGAGAATGAGCAGAAACCACACCCACCCACCCACACAGTCAGGCCCACGTCCACCTACCATCTCACCCAACAGACCCCTACCTTCTAACACCGTAGCCCCACCCATCCTCCTCACCGTCTCGCTTCTCTCTCTCTCTCTCTCTCTCTCTCTCCTCCTTGGGTCTGACAGTCCTGGCTCTGTGAAAAGTTCAGAGCTGTCAGGGGGAATGTCAGGCGACTGCATGGAGCTATCTGCAGAACACACACACGCGCACGCAAACGCCATATGGAGCCACACACACATTTACGAAACGTATTCTCCCTCACTCTTTTTTTTTTGGTGTAGGTAGAGGGGGGGCTTTTTTTTTATACATGGCCAGGAATTGTGCCAGTGAATGGATGGAAAGTCAATTCAATTTGACTATTTTTTGAATGACTTATTTATTTATTAATGTATTTTGGGTCCCTTTGATGCCTTCTGTCCCTGAAAGAAACTGAATTCAGTCCTTCAGTCCAGAGCTGATGCTATGAAGCAGCAATGTGTGTATTCTAGCAGCACCCTTTTCATCAGGTTGGTAGCAAGGGTTTGCTCAGCCTGGGAACCAGACGAATCTGCGAGCTCATGTTTTATTTGGTCTGGCAGATGCCCTGAAACCCCGCTCACATAGATATCCAGCAGACCTGGTCCGATACTCCGCTGTCGTGACAGTACTAAATGAACCTGACGGTATACTTTCTCTTAAACAAGAAATTGGTCTGCCGATGTCAGAATGGTTCGAACCACCACGGTGGTTCAAACCAATCAGCGTCCTATGAGGAATTAGCAAAGGATCACCGATCACGTAGATCTGTAATAGACAGATGGTTCATCCAATAACCTGCCAATTATTTTCCGAACTGTTTCCAAGGACGACTTCCCAGATGGTAATGTGTAACATTCCATGCTTCTTGTAAGGTTATGATGGCACTTTCATTCCTGGTGTGAAAAAGTGATGGTGTTACTACCCTTGGATTGTGTAGGCCCCAGTGAGAATTGAACTCACGACCCCTGGTTTACAAGACCAGTGCTCTAACCACTGAGCTATGGAGCCATGCTTGTAGGTGTGTTTAGCAGAGCGTTATAAGAAAGGCATACACACTCAGGACAGTCACTTGTACCACACCCAACGATGTGGCGGCTGGAGGTGCTAGACCTGTTGACAGGAGTATTTTAAGAAACTAACCTCTAGAGTATCAACTGGGCATCTTTTTCTCCTAAATAACCATTTAAATATAAAATTACAAGAGGGGACATGATAGTGTGTCTAGTCATTCAAAGAACGGTTCTGGGTTTGATTCTCAACGCACCCTACCTGTAGGCCTCCTTGAGAAATATGCCTGACCCCCCCTGTCTGCTTAACGACCATTATCACTGTAAGTCTCTTTAGATAAAAGCTTCGGCTAAATAGTGATAATATTTACTATCTCTTGTTTTCAGGCAACTCCATGGCCAGACGGGGGCGCCCCCTCAGAAGCGCTCAGTCTCAGCTGCTCCTGGACTTGTCTCTGCGCACCCAGAGTCAGCGTAAGCATCACACACGCACACGCACACTGCATTCTAACCCACCGACAGCCACCTGACGTGTTTGTTTTGTGCTGCTCCTACAGTGAGTGGGATTGACTGCGTCCACCTGGGTGACACCCTGAGCCAAGCCACCCAGTACTCGTACCACCTGAGACCCCAGAGCTCTGGACAGGCGTCCAGGGGTCGGGGGAAGTACTGACACTGCTGCACACCATACTCAAATAACAGACGTAGCGTCCATGACGTGTCTCCCAGTCCACACGGTTTGGAGGATGTCGATTTGCCTTCTACGGAGCAATGCCATTGTTTGAGATTTTTGCAACCAGCAGAGGAAACTATCCATATTTGCAACTATCCATATTTGCCACATTGACTGCCTCACAATAGTCTCATAAATATTAAATCCTTAATAACATTTAATGAAATAAAAAGAACCAAATAAAACAGGACCCAATATGGAGATTAACTAGCCATTGAGATCCTAACCGAACGAGGAAAACAACTATTGGCTTTGTATTACAAGAATGAAATGACATTTCTACCCGCTGACTTCGATTGTGGCAGGTCACTCTGCACCCAACCAAGGTTAACCACAGTGAGAGGAACTACATGTTAGTCTCTCCCACCTGCCCTTCACAAACAGGTGGTCATGGCTGCTGCTTGCTACATACACACACACACTTCTCCAAGCTGGCAACCTGCCTTCCTTCTATAGATGTACTGGGGGGGGTACAGTAACAGTGATGTTTTGTAAAAAATAAAAAGGTAATGTGCATGACAGAGTTGTGTGTAAAAGATAACCTTTAATCCATTGTGGAAGGAAAACAGAATAGTGCACACACACACACACACAGATAACCTTCTGTTGAGGAGAGTGAGACAGTCAATCAGCAACCAGTCATACAGCTTGCCCACCTGCAGCCCAACATGTGTAACACAAACACACATTACATTAGGCTGGTCTCTCATTGCCATCTTTGCCAATAGGTATTTGTATCTTACACAAACGTAATATTAAACTTGTTCTACAATTGTCACTTGTGTTATAAGTATATACCTCAAAATTAGTCTTTTTACGTTTATGTTAAAGGTTACACAAAAGAATAAACATTTAAAACGTTTTTTTCCGTTTCCTTTTTATTTAATTTGAGAAAATGCAGACATAAGCCAGCATACAGCATAACAAGGTTGAGTTTTACAAATGCAAAACAAGAATGATCAAAAAAGTCCAGACATGGTTTAAAAAGTTGTTTTATTCTAGTCCCAATAGAAACCCCTATCCCATTGCATGTTTCTAAACATTTCCCTTGTGTTGCATTTCAATGAGCACTGTCACTTGAAGATCCATCTGGATGGTGAACGGAAGCAGGGGTGGGTTTGGTCATCACTGGTCAGGTCAGTACATGTCTCTAAGCCCCAGGTTCCCACGGTGAGCGGTGGAGGCGTGAGCCATGGTGACGCTGTAACAGTACAACAGGTCCGTCAGCCACTGCTCCCTGGTCTCACCGTGAGAGTACCTCTGGAAGACAACAGCACAACCACACAGGTCAAGCACAAATCAAAGCTACAAGTCAAGATATTCCAATCATGTTCATCAACTATCAAACCTTTTCGTAGGAAGTTATTTTTGTGCATAACAGCAAAATGTGCTCAGCCTTCGGCCGTGTGCGTTGTTTTAAACTAAAATAAATTAGTTTAAAACAACAAACTACAAATCAGAAACTGATGCATAAAAAGAAAGGTAGAATCAAACAAAGAAGATTACAAATGAAGTGATCAGAAGAAGGTTGAACAGAAAACGTAGGTTTTAAGCACTCCTGCCCTCCGTTTACCGTGAGCTCCTGGATGATGTGCTGCAGCAGTGCCGTGTTGGCCAGCAGATGGTTGCGGAGTGGTGAGTGCTGCAGCATCATGGACAGGATCTGGCCCAGCTGCGGCAGCTCCTCCTCACACAGGTCCCCGACACGCAGCGACTGCAGGACCGCGCGAAGCAGCCGCGGTATGTTGCTCAGCGCCGACACACACGCGCTCCATATCGCCTCCCTGCGGAAAAGTTTTATACAAATAAGGGTGGATAGGATCACATAAAAAGGTGGTGAAAATGATGACATTCAGGCCCCAGCGAGATTTGAACTCACGACCCCTGGTTTACAAGACCAGTGCTCTAACCACTGAGCTATGGAGCCTTACGTACGTGATCCACGACAGCATTCAATAATAAAGCACACCTCTGAAAGTAATTTGGACTAGATGGACTGGTTGCTCTTGTAGATCTTTCAATGCAATTCAGGCATGCAGTTTTCCAAATAGTAATATGTTGACAAACTAACTACATATGTAGGATTCCCACTTAATGGCATATACTCAAAATGGAATAATATATTAATGGATTGCTTTATGCAATAGGATTTCCTACTGTTTGAATCAACATAAAGTTGTTAATCATTTGTCATTTTGTTATGTCTGTTATTAGTAAGTCCGTGCCATTCTATAACCACAATTCCTCTCACTATATATATGACCAATCAGTAATTTAAAAAGAAAACATCCATAAAATTGATATAGTGAACAAAAGGTAAGTGACAAGTCTCCAAGGAAGGCCTTATGCTGCCCCCTACAGGTGATAGTTAAAAAGGATTACAAGAGTCGATACAAACACCCCAAATCTATAGAACGGCCACATATCTACCCAAAACCAAGGCCCACCTCTTGTGCGTGGTTTCTGAGGGCGCCTCCTGCTGGAGGGTGACGAGCAGGGCCAGCAGGCTGAGGCAGCACTGGGCCAGGAAGTGCAGCATGGCCTCACTGGGCAGCACGGACAGCTCCAGCAGCCTGGAGACCGCTCTGAGCAGCCCTGCAGCCAAGCTGTCAGGCACCACTCCCAGCTTACCCTGAAACACACACACACACACACACACACACACACACACACACACACACACACACACACACACACACACACACACACACACACACACACACACACACACACACACACACACACACACACACACACACACACACACACTTCATTTTGATATTGTCTAATGGAAGAAAAATGCCGGGTTTGAAATGTGAAATGATGCCTTTCTTTCTTGATGTTAATCTTTCCTTACCAGGTATTTGCAGATGGCATTCTGCAGAATGTCAAAGCATTGCGACTGTGATCCGAGTGTCTCGAGACAATGGCAGACCTCCTGGGAATGAAAAGAAGAAAGACCATTGTTATCTGGAATCACTGCAAATTAACTACATTTAAAGCACATTATAGATCATTACACTCTTGGATACCAATTTTTTGACGTCTTCATTGATGTGCTTTCCGATTAAAATTATTTCTAATAAACACAGCCTTTACCGTAAGGAAGCTGTTCTGTTGCGTTTTACACTCGCGTAAAGACTAGAGGGGTTGAAGGTGAGACAGGAGGCACCCAGGGGTAACTGGATGAAAAACCAGCCTCCACTTTTCCTCATTAATTTCAGATGAAAATCAACAATTCTCATTAGCTTTTATCAAATTGAAATATATATGTGTGTGTGTGTGTGTGTGTGTGTGTGTGTGTGTGTGTGTGTGTGTGTGTGTGTGTGTGTGTGAGAGAGAGACCTGTTGGCATTCTCCCCGCCATTAAAAACAATCCTGTCTCATTAGTTCAGATCCAAGCTGACACAGTCCATCCCTCAATACTGTCCCCTTTGTCGCCCCCCTCCACCTCCCTGCCAATCACCTGTGAGTGGCTCAGACAGGGAGATGAGAGGGGCGAAATCTGAGGCCTTAATTGAGGAGCTAAATTAGTGATTACAGTCACCACCTCACACACGTGCACACGCTGGCCCCCGGGCGTGGTTACGTTAATAGTACATGTTTTAGCCAGAAATGTCACTTCAATCACGCTATGGGCTCTCATTAGCATTCCTGCATTTCCCCCTTCATGCCCGATAACCCCGCATCTCCCAACCTGTGCCACGCGATAAAGGTTCCCCTCTCGGGCCGGAGCACCATGATAAACCCCCCCCCCCCCCCCCCCCCCCATATATGTGTGTGAGTGAGAGAGAGAGAGAGAGAGAGAGAGAGAGAGAGAGAGAGAGAGAGAGAGAGAGAGAGAGAGAGAGAGAGAGAGAGAGAGAGAGAGAGAGAGAGAGAGAGAGAGAGAGAGAGAGAGAGAGAGAGAGAGAGAGAGAGAGAGACAGAGAGAGAGAGCGAGAGAGCGAGAGAGCGAGAGAGCGAGAGAGAGTCCAGGGGGGAACTAGAAGACTTGATGTGGCCAGAATATCAACACTTAGTAAAGTCCCTACACCTGCTCAAAGTCTCTTTCACTGGCAACTTCACTGTTCGACCTCTGCAAGGTGCCGTCAGGAGGGCAGTGACCTTGAGTTTGGGGCCTTTTCTTCTGGAGATAAACATGAGCCAGTGGACGCACCTCGACCACGTCCCAGTGGTGTGTGAACTGCTCAAGGAGGGTGGGGTAGAGGCTGAGGGGTGACAGGGGAGAGGGTGGAATGGTGCTGTCGTCTGGGGCGTCCTGCAGCGAAGCCAGGTCTTCAGAGGAGAAGCCGGTCAGGGTGGAGAAGAGGAAGCTGATGTAGTCCACGTCTTGCAGAGCAGTATCCTGGCTGCCCAAGCTCCAACCACTCAAAGAAGACCTGGAGGACATAAACATCACATTAACTGCAGCAGTTGACCAATCATCATCATTATTATTATAAATTGTATTACTACCACCATTTACTAACTCAGGGTAAACTATGTATCATGCAATCAAATTAGTGTTGATACCAGTCAAAGGGTATCAGCTTTGAACTTTAGTACTTTTTACTATTCACCAGGTGTATTGGTAAATTGAAATTAATTAATTAAATCGTGATTAAACTGCATTATTGTTTTGTCTACATTCCTTTAGTACAACTATTTCTCCGTCACATTCTAGCATCCAACATTGTTTTTGTTTTGTTTTTCAATCCCCCTGTATTGTCAAGTTGTACCAAAACTACTTGAATACCACTGTAGTCTCTTTATAGTTTGCAGACTACTTCAAGCATTGAAGTGATCTAGAATCGTTGTGAGACATTCACACCGCTAGCTTGCTTCTTGTATGTTAGTGCTGTGTGTGTGTGTGTGTGTGTGTGTGTGTGTGTGTGTGTGTGTGTGTTTTCAGCATGTGTACACCATAAAGTATATTCCTCCAGACCAGCCAGAGGATAAATGTGCAAGAAGAGGAAATGTGCGTGTGACTAACAGTGTCTTCTGCTAAGGCCCTGAAGGCTGGGATGGACACGGGCATTATCTCAGTGTTCCAAAATGAGGCTGCATTCCAATCTCCCAAAGACCTCTTTGTACTTGACACACACGCACACGCACACACACCTTGCTGAACACCGTACTACTCCGGACTCACTCCTACAGGCTGACTCAGATGTCTTAAATGTTTTTGCCACTGATTATGTATCCTAATCAGAACCCATCGAGGGGAATAGACTAGATTTAGAGTAAGCTAAAACGCAACACCGCCCCCCAATGGTTGTACTGCAGCTGCAGCTCTTCAGCAAACCTGGGCGTGTCTCATTCCATCCGTCTATTTCGGGATCTCTTTGGTTTAATTGCTTGATTCTATTACTGGGCACATTCCACTACCGTCAACCGTCTCCTCTGTAACCAGAAGTGACTGATGTTTTTGCTCTGCACACGCACTTCCAACACACCCCGACCCACCCCTGTAAGTGAGTGTGCAAGTGCCCGTTTACCCAGGAATCTTGGGACCCACCTGAGGTGTATGATACGGATCAGGGAGGCCGCAAGGCCTGCAGAGATACGCCCTGCGGTGCAGCACCGGCTCAGGTTGGCGAGCAGGGGCTGGGGCATCTTGGGCAGGAAGTAGAGCAGCTGCACCAACCGCTGCTGGGACTTAGCCGGCAGCAGCACGGCAACCCCTTCTTGTGGATCTGTGGATGTAGATCACAACAGTCAGTGGTGGTGACGCGGCAACACGCGGCCACTCTGCTGGGAGTGGTATTGGACGCAGGAGCGTATGCTGGGGAAGCCTGACTAGACAGGCATATCCACAGTAGTGAGTGATCAGATAATAGTCTGGGTGTGCGTGCCGTCTTGTTGGTCTCTGACGCACATGCTGATGTCAGAGACCCAGTAGACAAAAGGAGTCTTGTGATGGTGAATTGCCGGCTCTACGGCAGTTTCTATTAGACCGTTAATCCATCACACACCCCCCCCCCCTCCACCAACCCATACCCCTCCCCTCCCTCCTCCCTGCCACACCAGCCCAGCAACCAATGTCTTACCCCTGGCTATGTGTGTGCTTACAACACTTTTTATGTGTACAGATTTATGTGTACAGACCCATTTGGAGTCAAATGGGTCTGTCTGTGTAACCGCACAAAGACATATCATTTCTAACCATGATCCAGATCCGTCCTGATTACTCTCTGCCAGGGGTTGATATTACATTTGGACCTAGTTTTCTGATGCATGGGTGGCATCACACTGCCCCCTAGTGCCAATCAGCAAAACATTTCACACTTCCAGTGGGATGGTCCAGTCCTTGTGCCGTTTCTCTATTATGTACACCATTATTAATTAACTATTGTGTATACACATTCTTATACACATTCATTGTTCCACGTTTGATCATTTCCTATATTTATCTCTATCTATAACTATACATTGAAGCCATTAACAGAGAGGATAACGCAGTCCAACATTTTGTGTCTACATGACATGTGTATGTGACCCACATACAAAATAATATATTCTGATTGTAAAGTCTCAACGAAAAAAGGTTGAATTTAAATGAATATGTGTTACCATAGAGCCTGCAGGCATTGCTCTGTAGACTGCTGAGCAGGTCCTTGTTGCCCCTGGAGGCAGCAGCCTGGATGGAGAGGATGAGCCTGGCAGACAGAGCCGGGTTACGGTGGCCCAGTTGGCACAACTGGATGGGGAGAGCTGCCAACCATCGACCCAGCACCTTACTCCTGGAGAAGGAAAAGAACAGCATGTTGAATAATGGTGTGAAATAATAGAAGCATAGGAGATGTAGCTGTTACTTTATGAGCAAAAACAAGCAAAGTCTTTCCACATTACCGTACAACAATAACGACGAATACAGGCTTCAAAATCAAAAGTCAAAAGTCCTTAAAATAATAACAGGGCAATAAAAAACTAAGTAGGATAAGTAACCTCAACAACTTTCTGTGAAACGTGTTATAAATACGAATAGCGTCCTACAAAATAAAAAAGGTTCAACAAGTGTTGGCTACCTGGCTATGTGTGTGTGTCCTTGTTCCTGTAGGTAGAGCTTGCTGAAGAAGGACAACAGTAAAGATCGGGTCTGTAGAGTCAGGTTCCTCTGCTGGTAGTGGATGTAAACCGCAGCCAAGAGGTCCTCAGTCAGGGCTGCAAAAAAGTACGTTGATAATCAAAACAGCTACTGACTTTCAACATGGAAACTCATTGTCAAATGACCCCACACACACAATACTTAATACTGAATTATAATTGTATTACCTGCAAGGATCCGAGAGCACATTGTGTACAATGAAATTATCTGACTAGCTATGTTGCATAGCAGTTGCATTGCTAATGTTTTTTTCCCCTTTTAAATTATGATTGTACTTTGCAGTAGAATGGATATATATAACAAAGAAAAATCTTGACAAAGAAAAAACACAACCAGGGAATGTCGCCAAACAGCTCGTCAGTATACTAGTTGGTACAATATTTAAATATCCAGAACATGACCAACCAAGGGATTTCTTCTGACAGACAGAACTATTGCAAACTGTTCCAATAGCTTACACACGAAGACGCACGCAAACCCAAAACGTTGTCTTTTCGTACTTGATATATCCCATTTTGCCAAGAAATACCTCACTTCACCTTTCCCTATTCAATACTCTCGAGAGTGTACTATTTGAAACGGAGTAGCAAACACATCAACGAGCACACACTGCACCTCTGCTCCTCTCCTTGAGCACCATCTTCCACACAGCGTCCAGCAGCATGTGGAGCTGTTTGTAGCTGAGCTTCACTCCGTTGGCCAGCGTGTCCCGAACAAACGTCCTGAGGGGCAGCAGCCAGTCTGCGTCCTTGTCCTGGCCGGCGTCCTGCCGCTGGCTGAGGGCCACCATCACCTGGCACAGGGTGATGTTGAGTCCCAGGGGCTCCACCGTCGGCCCAGTCACAGCAGGCAGCTGCTTCATTCTATGGTGACGGAACATTAGGTTTGATGAAATTGAATGTAGATAAGGGAAAGCATCGCCATGGTGTTGAGAACCAATATGTTAGCAAAGATTACTGAACAAAATAAACTTTGGTTGAAATGGCACACATACGAATATGTAGCATACATTGGACAGCCATCTATCAATGTCCATGTGTATTCCATAATGAAACACATATATTCATTGTAACAGTGTACTTCATACTTAATTGTGCATTTTCTGTTTCATTCTGTTGATTATGCAGAGGATGAGACAGAAAACTCCCAGCCTGTTTTAATGTCTTCAGATTTCTCACCTCTTCAGATCAGGCTTTTTCTTCTGCTTTGGGGTGTCTAGGACGCCATAGGGAAAGTTTTTCATGAAGTGCTGTTTAAAATTCTCCAGGTATTCACTGCGGAACCAGGTGTCCTACATAAAGAAAATCTTGGTTGTTACTTCCTAAAATCAAGACACTCTTTTTACAACAGAAACATTGCGTTTGTGCGTATGCGTTTGTTTTCCTCACCAGTATGTCCTGGTGCTCCCTCTGTGGAGCCAGTTTTCTCAGCAGCTGCAGGATGGAAAGCACCTGGAACATGATGGACATTGCGTCCGGGGTGAGCAGGTGGGCCCCCTCGCTGCTGTTCCATGTAGTGTCAGTGGCACTGGCCTCCACCCACACCTCCAGCAGCAGGGGCACCAGGGTGGCGGCAAAGTTCTGAACCGCTTCAGCAGAGCCCAGGCCCTCCCCTACTCCGGCTCCAGGCTCCACCTCTGGCCTGCAGAATGACACAGAAGGGGGGCATTAGAGAGAGCATGTAGACCTCATTACAAAAGGTTGACATGAATGAAAATATTGTTTTTTGGGGTTCTGAATGCTTCAATTATTAATCAACCATTAATAAATCAGAGGTTAATATATGCCATTCAATCTTGGATTTAATGGCCTGAATATTAATCATTTCTAGGGAAGTTTGCTATTGCTAGTGGTGGTTTTAAAAACATGCCTATTCTGAAGGCTGGCTACAGAATGATTTGCCAACATTAATTCTGCATTACTTATGTTCAACTTGACGAGGCAAGGGGGATACATACCGGAGCCTGTAAGTGGAATGGGGAGTCGGCTTGGCTCCTGAATGCTCATAAACCTTGACCTCCGTCCTGCTGTAGGTGAGCTCTTCCCAGTTGAGATCCAGGGGGATCAGCCCTCCCTCCTCGTTGGAGCCAAACACACCTTCACTTGGGACGCACATATCTCCCTCCTCAGTCGGCCTCTCCTCTACTACTGCCTGAAGAAAAAGCCCCAGCCTAAAACACAGGGAGACCAAGTACAGCATGAAGGGCCAATTATGACTTCTGTTTGTATGCATGTTTCAGACCAGATAGGGTCCAAGACTGCTTGCAAATCACAGCCTCATTCAGACATGTGACTGACTGCTACAGTGGTTACTTACCATCTGATTTCACTTAGCTGCTTAACATGCAGATAACTGCATACAAACACTACATCAGTTGGAAGAAAAAGGCTACTTCTAGATATTGGACACTATTAAATACACAGACCATTATCCTTTTTGTATTCTGGAACAGGTGTGATGTGGACTTTGAAATGTGTTACTAATCGGACTTAAATGTATTAAGTAAGCATTCACATGTGTATTCGTAGCAGTCCAATTGTGATGTGATTATCAAAGATGCTTTGTAGTGTTGTCTCTCTATGTGTGTCAACTGAGGCCATGTACCTGAGGAGCACAGTGAGTCGCCATTGCTGACCAGTCACAGCCTTGCTGGGGTTGACTGACAGCGCCCAGCTCCTCCCCGTAGTATCCTGGGGCTTCTTGCTCCCTCCACTACTGCTGTTGCTGCGTCGGTGGGAAATCAGCTCCAGGAAGTTTGTGAGGAGGACAGAAGGCTGCGATGCAAGAAGGGCAGGGTAGTGTTCTAGCAATACGTCTAGGACCTTCAGGGCATCCTCCTGGATGCCCCCCTCAATGTGTGTCATGGCACAGGACAGGTGGGCACTAAGGAGGGGGAAAAATGGAGCCGCTCTCTCTGCTGGTACACACTGGGCAAGAAACCTGGAGACAGCACAACATATAGAGATGTTTATACGATGACATCAGAGTGAGAAAGGAGAAATGTTTTTCTCATAGTGACATCATTTTAAACAATGTTTTCCCCAAAATAAGTAATCATTTTCAACTATGAGGTACATACACCACTGCCCCTCTAGGCAGTAGTGTATGATAAGAATGATAAGTGGTGTCAGATGATCAATCTTATCATCTGAGCATTCTGACCTGAGCAAACGAGTTGCCGCCAAGCGAACATTGACATCCTTGTCTGTGAAAACGGCTGCCACCTCAGAGAGGAGGCGGGAGAGATGCTGCTCCAGCAGCGAGGGGTTCTTCAACAGCAGCTCTCTCAAGCCCTGCAAGGCACTCAGCTTCACGTTGCCATTGTAATGGTGGAGCTGGGACAGCAGGTCCTAGATGCATAATGAAATAGATGTTGTGACCCCAACATAAACCAAACAGTCTTGACCGTGGAACAGAATTCTTATTTTTTAATGTGTTATGCGAGAAAGACCCAAAGAAAAGAAGGTGACAAGCAAAGGAAATGTGAGAAGACTTACATTGATGCCAAGCTGTCTATGTGTGGTTGGGCCACTATCTCTTTTCAACTGTTCAGAGAGATGGATTCCCTTGGAGCGGAAGTTGGTATTGGTGGCATTATCTGCTTTGGGCTTCTTCTTCCCCACCTTTAGCTTGATTTTCTGGAAGTCATCCTGTCTCTTCTTCCTCTTGGACTTCATAGCTGTAGTCTACAACACATGTCGTAATAACAAATTTAACGGAAAAGGTATTAACAACTGGCCTTAAGCAAACAATTATAATTTCCGAGCATATGCACTAGACTGTTCTCTGTTGCTCGAGAATAAGAATAGCCCAGCTTTATTTCAATTGTAGCTTAACAAGGAGCAAAACAACATCAACAATAATAGCGCTAACTGAGAAATGATATATTATTATTATTATTATTATTATTATTATGTTTGGGTATCAAACATTGAAAATAACATGCCAATGTCCAAACATATTTTAATAAAATAACAAACCTTTCAAGCATGCCTCACAAAAACAGCAAACATGAAGCTCGTGTTGATGATTTGGGTCCTTAAACCATGTACAGCCTTGTTTTGCTACCCAGGACCGCCAGAAAACACATTACGCCGTGCCTTGAGTGATAGCTACTTGGTATATGACCACAGTTTACATTTTAAATTCAAATATGTAAGACATGTCACCTTACATTCCACTTTTTACTTGTGTAGCATTTTTTTCCTCAAATAAAATATGTTTATGAATACAGGCATATTAAACGAGCCCACTAAAAAGTCGTCTTCCCGTCAGCCTTGAAAATGTGTGCATTTTAATGCCAGCACCACCATGTCGTCAGCCAAATTAAAGGACAAAATAATCACTATACATTACAATGCCAGTTGTATCACAGGCTCTCGCTAAAAAATATATATGTTGAGCAACATATCAAAAGGGGGAAATGCTAAGGTTTAAAAACAGGCAAACGCCACAGCTTCACTTTGTGGTCCTACATTTATTGGGGTTTTCTAGCGTTGCTTTTCCCCCCAGGAATGCAAATGTTGTTTTATAATCGCCGCTAACAATACAGGTAATATCGCGTTTTCTTCACTGTTTTCTTGTTAAAGTAAAAAAGTATAACACAGTATAATATAATAAAATAATATTTGGTCATACAATAACAACATAGGTTTAGCATAGCGTTACGAATAGCTGGTTGTCCAAGCCATAGGTCCAAACCAATTGGGTCCCGTCTATTGTCTGCACTACAGGGCTTAAACAGCACAATCCTAACTATTTAGAATGGACTTTATACATATAACGTGTGATGGCTATTTATAATTAACACACTCAAGCGGTTATGTTGTATGGCATTTTACAGTGTGTCTAATCTCTCCTTGTAGAATGGGAGACACCGAAATGAAGCCCGCCTTGCAACAATCACCCAGAGCAAAAATGCCATATGGGGTACAGAAACAGCAAAATAAGTTTAGGAATGTCAAGGTATGTCTTTTGAACTACAACATTCTATGTTGGCTAAATATAGCTCAAAGGAAATCTTTGAATGGTTTCCGGTTCGTTCCGTTCTCAAAGGTTACTCACTGCCACTGAATGCAGTGACGGCGCTAGTGGCATGAGCTTGGGACAGTTTGCTCATTCTGCTCTGCCCTGGCTTGCCGTTATATGTGGACGTCTGCATATTGTTGCAGAAAGTGGAGAACCTTAAACAATGGGGAACCAGTTACTTCATGATTCACAAAGCCTTCAACGTATAGCCGGCTACATGTATTTGATTTAATCGCTACCGCCTTGTATTTCGTCTCCTGATAGTGTATTGCAACGTTTTTTACGTTACTCTATATCTATATATATATATCTATATCTATATATAGATATATATATATATATATATATCTCTATCCTCACATGCACACGTATGCTGGTGATGTGCATTCTCATTTAATGAGAATTGACTGGTTGCCAGAGTATCCTGGTTACAGCATTTGACATGCTAATCCGTCATGCAGGCAACATGGAGGATAAACTTAATTTCCTCCATGAAGTGGAGGACATGGATGCAGAGTTAAATCTCTTTATCAAGCCATGTCCCTTCACTAATTTTTTGTATCTCTCCTCCTCGGGTTTATTCTCTCTGACAGAGAAAGCCGTTCCTGCATTCGACTGACATAGGTAAGTCCAGGCAACAAAGTGCTGCTGTCAGTAAAAATGAGTTGGGGCTTGTAACCCTAATCTCTTCTGCTTCATTGGATCTTTGGTGGGGCAGGTGCCATCGACCACTCTGAGTGGCGGCACATTTATCACCCTTAAGAATCCCTTTTGAAAGTCGCCTCATAAAATCCCAGAACACAGTAGGGGTTTGTGATTTTTAACTTTGGCTTTAGCCCATATGGCTAAAGCCAAGTCTTCCCATTCAAACTCCAGGGTTTTTCGCCATCTAAGCTCTCAATGCATTTGAGAGTTTTGTTTATGAACATCTTTAGAAATGCCTGTGTGGGTGGGTGATTTTTAGTAACTGCAGTTCAGGCTATCTCCTAGATTTTAAACTGCTGAATATTCAGTAGTTCACATTAATAAAATGACGTCTGCGTTCTACAGACCTCATTTGGCTGGTTGCTATGATAATACATAGATTCTAAATAGAAAAGGCACGTCGGCTCCAGGTCAAAATACTTGCTTGACAACTCCAGTCTCCTACAATCTGGCTGTCAGCTGAGTGTCCACACTGGGGTTTCAATCCTGTGGATTGGCTGAGTGAGGAACTGGGCATTGCTGAAGGAGAGTCTGTACTCCACCTCTGGCCTACACCAGCGTAGGAAGATAACTGGGACTCTTGCTCTATGCTGCCAAAGTGTTTCTAAACGTTGTTCAGTTAATATATTCTCAATTATGTTATTTAGAAGTACTTCTGGCACTATACTTTAAAGCAAAGCATGATATGGAAGTTATGTTTTATTTTTTCCCCTAGTGTTCACAAAAGGGACAGTCATTAAGACCCTTCCCTCTCTCACCATGCTGTTGACTGGAGTCACTGAGCCCATCATTGGTAAATTGGATTTAAAAACCCACCTGCACCCCACCAACTTCCTGCTCTTTTAATTCTGAAATGCTTTACTCCTAATCTTTTTCTCCCACAGGCCTTCAGTATGTGTGGGAGTACCGTAGTCCCAGTAAATCTGTCCCTCCACACTATCAGTGTAAGATTTGCAATGTGACCCGTCTACAGCATGACATGCTGGCCCACGTCAAAGGCTGGAAACACAGTCTCAGATACATGGTTGGTTATATATTTATAGAAGAGTAGTTAGTTGTAATATTGTATAGCCTCTAGTAATATTACACGATATATTTATTCTAAAGTATGTTTAGAGTTTTTACCTGCTGGCACTATATAAATTGGTTCCAAAATATCAAATTTACATTTCTGCTCTTAGGCCTCAGAAACTGTCTTTGCTGTGTTTTACAGAAGCGGGCTCATCCCACTAAAGTGACAGGTGACGAGGAAGAGGCCATCAAAGACCCTTTGTTTAGGAAGAAAGTTAAAGAGGCTTCAGCTGAGGTGGCGAGCGCTGAGGGCAGCGGGAAACTCAAGGTGAGTGAGGGCAAATCAACTTTTGGACCTTTACAAAAACTAGTATTTCTAATTCTGTATGTTTCCTAATATTATAATTAAATTGCTTAATCTATAAATACTATTTGGTTGAGGGGAGTTGGTCTCGCCCTCCATTCTATAATAATCTATTCTAATTATTTGAGACTTTTCAATGTCAAAACTCATAACATCCTTTTTTTCCTTTTTTTTCTGTGTAATGGTTTCTAATATGGCCACAACGGTCAAATTCAGCTTATTTAAATGTACTTGTTTCTACAATTTAGGTGATACTTAAGGAGCCCTGTGATGTCCCTGCGTTCCAAGGTCTCCGGACTGCTATTCCCAAGCCTTTGCCTCCACCAGTATTGCCATCCATGGGACCAACAGGCCCTTATTTAGGTTTGACATTTTTAATTTGAAACATTTCAGCATATGTTGCTTCATTCTGTAATCCTTTCCCTATCATTGCATGAAGTTAAATGTACTAAAACATGGATGTCCGTCAGGGGGCAGGTTCTCTGACCCCATTTTCCAAGGAGAGTATCCCCCTCATGGAGGTCCTTTCCACAATCCTTCCATGGGTGACTATGGAGAGATGGACATGGGGGGCTTCCCTAGCCGCCCGGACTACCCTGGGTCCAACATGAACCTTAGACGTTTCCCAGACGAGATGGGCCCTTCTCACAGCGGGGGTGGAAATGGTTTTCCAATGGCTAATAGAAGAGATAGCAGTGGATTGCTGGGAGATGGCCCTGGTCGAGGATTCAAAGAAGACTTTAGGGGAAACTCAATGGGGAGCGGCCTCATGGAGAGGCCAGCAGACAGACCAGAGGAGAGGCCGGGCCTAATGGGAGCACACCCAGAGAGCGGCAGCCTGCCCTCCACACTGCTCAGTTACCTAGTGAGTGTCGCTAATTGAAGAGCGAAGTTTGTGATTGATGAAAGTTTACCTTGCTACGAGATCCCACTGACTTCACAAAGATCATTTTTCTTGCAATGTCTGTTTTTAGGATACCTTTCGGATAGAAAACGAAGACGATGCCCAGATTGTTCTGAAGGTGACACAGAAGTTGACAGATGTGCTGATGGAGTACCGGCTCAGAAGTGTCTCTGGGGTAATATGCTGTTCATATCGTATTGACCGTATGTAACTATTGTGTGATACTCAAGGCAAATGTAAATGTGTTTTAAAAAGCTTGATTCTTCTCTCCTAGAATGATTGCTTAACCCCCTAGAAGATGGGTGAAGGTCATCCTGTGTAAAATAGAGGACATTATGTTCTCTGAATGTGACGTGTTTCTGTTTTCCTCTCTTCCAGGGTTCCACCAGTCTCGGCAGTACATCAACAAGTTCTCAGAGGGTCTCCAATGCTGGAGAACGCTACTCTGGAAATTTCTCAGGCATGAACAGCTTTCAGTTATTAAGTTTCACCATCCTGTAACGCAAGCATTCAGCCGCTTCAGGGCAGCAGTAGCTCAGCGGGCAGAGGTCGTCTTACAATCAAGAGCTTCAATGCTCTGCTCCTGAAATATGTGTTGGTGTTGACGAGCAAAACACCTAATCACTTAACTCCACCTGAAGCGGGCTGTTCCCTTGCATCGTTGACACCATCATTGTTGTGTATGTGTGGGTGAATGGTAGTGCTTAGTTGTAACCGAACTAGAAGAAAATCAAATCAAATTGTAGTAGTCGATCTTTGCACTTGTACATTTCTATGAGGATCTATTATAAAATCCTTATGCATTTCTTGGGTAGTGTTCTACCAAATAACGCTCTGTTCACTGTGGTCCTCTACTCTTTGCAGGTCCATCCCGGTACTCTGGTGGTTCATCAAGGTTTTACAACTGACGCCCTCCAGAGAAGCTCATTCATCTTTTCTCTTCACTTCTTAGATTTATCTCAACCATTTTTTTTTTTGAATAATCCCCAGTGAAGAACACTTTCATGGGGAGATGATTTTATTTAAACTTGTATCCCCATGTGGATATATACACTCTGCTGTAGATAATAAATCCATTGGACCAAATGTGGGGTTTTGTGTGCGTTTTTCACACTCAAAAGATCTGAAGTACAAAACGTGTCTACCATTTGTACTAAACTGGCATTGCTGTATAACTAATGTGTTTTTAGTTTTGTTTTTTAATAAAGTTGTTTTAACTGAAGTTATGGAGGCAATTTTCTTGTGACTTGGAAAAACATGGTCATTAACTAGGCCCTCCATTTGAAATTTAATGATTGTACAGTTAGGTGTCCACTGAACTGACGACAAAACAACCCATATTTTGTCATGTATAAAAATACACTTGACCAACCAGTCCTACCTAAAATACAATGCATGGCTGTGGCGAAGTTACTCACTACCTCAACTTCATGGACGAATAAGTCAAGACATTTGATTGGTAATCAATTCTAGATAGCCTGTTGTACATAAATACATGTTACGGATTGTAAATTATAATGCACTAGATTCAAGAAAGATAATTAAGAGTTTAAGGTTCAACGGGGGCTAAAACCAGAGATTGCTGCACGGATGTAGCTCATAGACCATGGTGTAGCTCGAGCAACCATTGGCAGCTTTATACCAAAAAGGATTCTGGGTAAATTTTTTTTTATTTACCATGGCGACGGAGACGCTAAATACTGAAATCCGCAGGCTGACTGTAACTATATTTATTTTTATGAAATTAAATTCCATTTTTTGCCAGCAGTTTATAATATCCTTTCAGACGGTTTCAGACTGCGCCGTGGGACAATTCTACGATGTTTCGAATCTTTCTTGTGTTAAATGCGGTGTAAATCAACGTGCAAGTGTAACAGGTTGGTTAGTCTCACCACACGAGTGGACACTGGTGCATATTTTCGGTTAATGCTGATTTAAAAATATACATATATATTGTAAACACATCCTTGCAGTTGTTTTACTTAATGTATAACGATTTTAATATAGAGCGTGTTCTGCAAATGAGAAGGACGCCTTTGGATACAGCAATATTATGTTGCTAGCTTACTAGCTAGTTAAACTGTTACGCTGATTCAATTATGACAATTTGTTGCTTGACGAAGAGCCTGATCATGATGAGCATGTGTTGGACAGAGTCCGCATTCTCATCACACCTAGTTCACCTTACCATACCTGCTTTCTTCTCTTTGCAGGACTAACATGCGTTTGCCTACCTGGGTACCGTGTTCTCACCACTAACGGAGCATCGCTTACATGTCAACAATGTTCTCCCGATTACCCTGTATGTAAAGTTTTTCATATTTTCCATTTTGTGTATATATTTGTATCTTGCGCAATAAATGAATGGCGGATCTCGCCCTGTTTCCTGATCAGGCAGTGACTGAAGATGGGTTCGGGTGTATTCGGTGTCCCGGCAGTCTGAGTGAAGAGGGGACGTGTTTGTGCCCTCAAGGGACTGTTAGAGGTAAGTGGCTTACAGCACATGTGATAACTACAGCATCATGTGATTATGACAAATATATTTGAATATTTACTTTGGAATTCTAACTAATACTCATTTCAGTGGAGAGAGATTTCCAGGGAAACCCGTTGGAAGAGGCCAGGTGTGAGGCATGTAACGGTGATGACCCTGCGTTTTCTGTACCAAACAACAAGGGAGACAGGTACCAGAACTATATTCATGAAACACAGATAATGTCCTTCTTCAGTCTACCTGTTTCTTTCCCTTTTTCCGCTTACTAGTAAATACACTTTAAATAAACATAAATCTGATATCCCACAGAGGGACTACAAAAATAAATAATACACATTTTACATGCTTCCTTTGTATTGGACTGTCAGATTTAAAATAATCGATGATCTTGTCTTCCAGCTGTGAGAGATGTCAGGCTTCATTTGTTGACACCTCCCGCTCATGTGTGTGTGCCTCTCCTAATGTTCTGGTGAGTTCCGCCTTAAGTGTTGACTACTCTACACATAATATCACAACACAAAATATATTGTCCACCTCTTGCTGAACTCAATACATATAGTATATCTACAAGGGGAAATTAAAAGGGGACACTCGCTCAGTTGACTGTTGATGTTCATTTCCTCAGGCAGGAGGATTATGTTTTCCGCCAAACAATCTCCCCTCCAATATAAACCCCAATGTTAACTTTGCTGAGTTGGTGAGTAAATTTTTTGGGTGATTTTGCTAGAAACATAAAACCAAGGCAAGCTTTAAACAGTGAAAACCTATGGTGTATAGATGTTATCTTCAGTTCCTGTTACTTTATGTATGATTGACGTATCACTTTCATTCCAATGGCAGGCTCTCCCTGTCCAGTCTGCGTGGTTCCTTAAAAACCTCTACTCCTCATCAGCCGCATGCCTGGTAAGTGCCGTCCTTCTCTGTGTGTACGTCCCCTGCGTGTGTTTCAGTTGATGTGTTCTTGTAGAACTTAAAGCGTTGTGTGTGGTCTGTATCCAGGTTTTCACCAACCTCACGGCATGCCAGGCTCTGGGGAACATGTGTGTGATGAACATGCACTCCTTCAGCAGCATGAGCAACGACGCCTGTGGCCTCTTCAACCTCATCTTCAGGTCCATGGCCGCTCTGGGCACTACACAGGACATCTCTTACTGGTAACCACAAATAATTACCTTTTTAGTTTTCTAGTATTAGCTATTCATAATTATAAGTCTTGACTATGTAATTTACTATATCGTGATCATTTAGCAAACCTTTCATCCAAAGCGACTTGAGATACAGAAACATAACAATGTCCCGCTGACCTGTGATTTCTGTGTCTCAGGAGAACTAATTTGCCGTGGCTTTACTATGGGGATCAGCCAGGACTAGCGGGCCGAGTGCTTCAAACGGATCCATTGCCCATTGAGTTCAGTTTCAAAGGAAGCAAGAAGGTCAGTCAGTGGTGGACTTTAGCACTCTATGCGTGAGTCTGCATAGTACAAAGAGCCCTAATTATTTCACTCAGCTAAACTTTGAAAGATTATTTTTAATGCTTTAAAGCTCTGTTTGTCTGTTATTCATCCCATTGTTTGTTGTTCTCCAGAATACTGATATTAAGCTGATTTCCGCGGTGTATGATGTAAGAGGGGAGTTCCTGAGATGGGAGAACATTAGTGGAGGGTCTCTCCAAGTAAGAACATGAACTGCTTCTTATCCGATCTAGGTGTAATGGTGTTATATGTACTGGTTTGAGGCTGAATGCCATTGTGCAGCTTGCTGTACTGCATCTCTTTTTGGCCTGATTTGTCATTTGGGCTTTTGTTTGCATGGTCCTTCGATATTTTAGTTCTGTTGCAAACTCTCTTTTTATAGCTTTGTCCTGATACAGCTATAAGACAGCGGGCAGCCTACACTTTTGGAACGGCTTACCAGGAGAGTGTGAGTGTCGCTTTCTTTTTATAATTGTTAAATTTATAGAAAATGTGAGAAAAGTAAGACTATATGATAATATCTGTATATACCTCATGTGTGTTTTTTATTGTTGTTATTTTTACAGTGTGACGTGTCGGTATCAGAGTTGTTGCGTGCGTACCCTGAGCCACTATTTTACGACGTGTTTGTGGACCTAAGTCAAGGAGAGGCGCGTAGATTGCTTCCCGTCCCATCTCTTATCATCAACCAGCAGTATAACGGACGCTATGTCAACCAAGGTAACGGATTCCGTGCGTGTTGTCATGTGTCAGCGTTTTTTTGTTTCTTTTCTCTTTTATGTGGTGCGCATGCATGGATTTAATTAAGTGCTGCTCTTGTGTTCGTGCAGAGAACATGAAAAACTGGTACTTGTCCCGCCGTGTGTTTCTGGTTGACACATTGAGTGGAAGAGAGAAGAGTTTGAGTTCCCAGCCCAAAGTCATCCGCGTGGCTGCCAACATCAAGCTACGGTACCGTGCAAGACATTTTAACATAACCCGGAAGTGTGATGATTCGCTAGTGATGATGATGCAGTGCCTCATTCTTTTGATGTTATTCTTTCTTTCTTTTTTTAACCCTTTATTAAGGTAGTATCTCATTCTTCCATTAAATTGTTTACCAGGTTTCAGCTGGTTCCTGGAACCCAGAAAGGCCAGGCGTTTCCACCGCTGCTTTCCGTGTCTTACAAAGATGTTTTCCTCAGTGATCTGGCCACGCAAACTGTTTCTGTAAGTCAGCCCTCTCTCTCTTTCTCTCTGCCTCTCTCTCCCGCCATCACAACAAGTTCACAGCACCACATATGTCTTATGTGGAAGGTTTTCTTCCTTATTAGGGTGTCGAGGACGAAGTCCAAGACAACCTCTTGTTATTGCTGGTATTATTATTAGTCTGCCGCCGAAATTCGACTTACACAGCCTAAACCGCTTGATAACTTCTTATAAAAACTTAATAGAGCTGTAGAGGAGGACTACAGAAGATCTGTGTGAAAAAACTGCACTGATTGGCCCAAAGGTGGCGCTATTGCAATCGTCCAAAATTGGCAAATCATATCTCCAGACTACTTTGACCTACAGTCATGAAACTTTGACCATAGATGCATCTTCTCATGCTGAACAAATATGCCTCAATAACCTATGCCGTCCGCCATGATGGATTTTCCGCCATTTTGAATTTTGTGAAAAACATGAAAAAATGTAAAAGCCCTAGGTTTTTTGAGATACACTGAAATCCTTGGGTACACATAATCTTTGGACCAATATCTTTAATATGAAGTTTGTAAAAGTCTGTGCAATAAAACTTAAGGCCCCCAGGAGACATTAACTTTGAAAGAAGGTGTGGCTTAACAACGCCGAACACAAAAATGCTTATATTGACATCAAGGTGGAGTCCTATGATCTTGGCTCCAATACAAACGTTGTTCAAGATTAAATTCTGAACAACATGGTACCCATGTTTTTTAAATTGGGGCGTGGCATAAAAAAGGGCGTGGCTTCTGACTAAAATGACCACAGTTCCTAGAGGAAGTGTTGGATTTGAGCGGGATCAACTGTCACACAATCAGGATTATAAACCTCAAATGCTTAAATAAGATATAAGTTGATTGACAAAACAACATGGCCGCCAGACGAAAAAAACAGAAAACAAAATTAAAATGCTTTTTCCCACATCAAGGAATACTCCTATGATCTTAAGTGAAATTGATGAATTGTTGGCCATGAAATTCTGCACAAGATGAAGTTTTCAATTTTTCAATTTTCCTGAAAGAACATGGCCGCAAGAGGCTAACAACGGTCCAAATGGACGTAAATGCGTTTTTCGACATCAGTACGGATTCCTATGATCTTGTGTCCAATATAAAAGTTGTTGGGCATAACATTCTGAACAACATTACTTTTTGTGATTTTAATTTTGGTAAAACAACATGGCCGCCAGAAGCAAAAAACCGTCCAATTGGGCTTAAAATGCGTTTTCAAAAATCTTTATGGACTCTAATCATCTTGACTATAATACAAAAGTTGTTCAGCATGAAATTCCGAACAAGATAGGTATGTCACTTTTCCAATTATGCCCAAAAACATGGCTGCCAGAGGCTCAAACCGGTTAGAATGCCGTGATTCCAATCCCATTGAACCACTCTAACTATCATTATCTTCATACTGTATGACAATATATAATACTTTTCTCTCACTTTTCTAAACAGTGTTTGATCAAAGTAAACCTAAAGTGTGTGTGTGTGCCCGAAGCTGTCATTACATTAAAAACAACCCATTTACTATCATTATCTTCATACTGTATCACAATATATAATACTTTTGTCTCACTTCTCT
Source organism: Lota lota (assembly GCA_026745465.1). Taxonomy (NCBI): domain Eukaryota; kingdom Metazoa; phylum Chordata; class Actinopteri; order Gadiformes; family Lotidae; genus Lota; species Lota lota. The sequence continues at coordinate 2,172,444 of JACYXH010000813.1, forward strand.
AAACAGTGTTTGATCAAAGTAAACCTAAAGTGTGTGTGTGTGTGTCCGAAGCTGTCATTACATTAAAAACAACCCATTTACTATCATTATCTTCATACTGTATGACAATATATAATACATCCTTGATTCAAACCTAAAACACTACTTGTGTGTGTGTGTGTGTGTGTCTGAAGCTGTCATTACATTAAAAACAACCCATTTACTATCATTATCTTCATACTGTATGACAATATATAATACTTCCTTGATTCAAACCTAAAACAATACTTGTGTGTGTGTGTGTGTCTGCAGCTGTCATTACATTAAAAACAGCCCATTTACTATCATTATCTTCATACTGTATGACAATATATAATACTTTTCTCTCACTTTTCTAAACAGTGTTTGATCAAAGTAAACCTAAAGTGTGTGTGTGTCTGAAGCTGTCATTACATTAACAACAATCCATTTACTATCATTATCTTCATACTGTATGCCAATATATAATACTTTTGTCTCACTTTTCTAAACAGTGTTTGATCAAAGTAAAGCTTATTCCTTGATTTAAACCAAAAACAATACAGTACAATGTCAGCAGTAAGCACTGACCTAACTGTTTGCAATGTTGATGCAATGCACTTGCCACTTTTGTGTGTGTGTGTGTCTAAATGCTATGCCGGTTATGATTCTATTTTAAAGCCTTAAAGAAGCGTAACTGCTGAACCCTGACTTTGATACACTTTCACAAAACATTGAAGGCCAATCACCGCAATTGAGCTGAGGCCATTCCAACCTCATCAACTGTATAAAATCTTTAAAAGTCTTACTGGTCTGCCTCGTCTGCATAAACCTCGACACCCGCTAAATGCTGCTTGCAGCTTTAATTAGGGTGTCGAGGACGAAGTCCAAGACAACCTCTTGTTATTGCTGGTTTTATTATTATTAGGGTGTCGAGGACGAAGTCCAAGACAACCTCTTGTTATTGCTGGTTTTATTATTAATATATACAGCGTTTGACTTACACAGCCAAAACCGCTTGGTTAATTCTGAAAAAAACTTGCTAAACCTGTATAGGAGGACAACAGAAGATCTGTGTGAAAGAATTGCACTGATTGGCCCAAAGGTGGCGCTATAGCAATCGCATGAAAATCCAAACTTTGAACAAGCATATCTCCTGACCCCATTGACCTACAGCCATACAACTTTGACCATATATGCATCTCCTCATGCTGAACAAATATGCCTCAAGAACCTATGACTTCCGCCATGATGGATATTCCGGCATTTTGAATTTTGTGAGGAACATGAAAAACTGTAAAAGCCCTAGCTTTTTTTAAATACACAGAAATCCTTGGGCACACATACTCTTTGGACCAATATCTTTAATCATTCCTCAGTAAAAGTCTGTGCAATTAAGCATAAGGCCCCCAGGAGCCATTAACTTTGAAAGAAGGTGTGGCTTAACAACGCCGAACACAAAAATGCTTATATCGACATCAAGGTGGAGTCCTATGATCTTGACCCCAATACAAACATTGTTCATCATTAAATTCTAAACAAGATGGTACCCATGTTTTTTCAATTGGGGCGTGGCATCAAAAGGGCGTGGTTTTTGACTAAAATGACCACAGTTCCTAGAAGGATTGTTATATTGGAGCGGAACCAACTGTCACACAATCAGGGATCAAAGCCCTAAATGCTTAAGTAAGATTTAAGTTGATTGACAAAACAACATGGCCGCCAGACTACGACAAAAAAATTTTTTTGCCACGTTTTATGAATACTTGCTAGAGCTGTAGAGGAGGACTACAGAATATCTGTGTGAAAGAATTGCACTGATTGGCCCAAAGGTGGCGCTATAGCAATCGTCTGAAAACTCAAACTTTGAACAAGCATATCTCCTGACCCCTTTGACCTAAAGTCATGAGACTTTGCTCATATATGCATCTTCACATGCTGAACAAATGTGCCTCAAGAACCTATGACTTCCGCCATGATGGATTTTTCGCCATTTTGAATTTTGTGAAAAACATTAAAATCAGTAGGGGTCCTACGTCTTTTGAGATACACAGAAATCCTTTGGCACACATAATCTGTGGACCAATGTCGTTCATATGCTCTCACGAAAAGTCTGTGCAATAAAACATAAGGCCCCCAGGAGCCATTAACTTTGAAAGAAGGTGTGGCTTAAGCACGCCAAACACAAAAATGCTTATATCCACATCAACGTGGTGTCCTATGATCTTGTGTCCAATACAAATGTTGTTGGGCATGGAATTCTGAACAAGAGTTCATTTTCATATTTTACTTTTGATAAAACAAAATGGCCGCCAGAGACAGAAAACCGTCCGAATGGGCTTACAATGCGTTTTCAAAAATCTTTATGGACTCCTATCATCTTGAGTACAATAGAAAAGTTGTTGCGCATGGAATTCTGAACAAGAGTACATTTTCCGATTTTAATTTTGGTAAAACAAAATGGCCGCCAGAAACTAAAAACCGTCAGAATGGGCTTACAATGCGTTTTCACAAATCTATATGGACTCTAATCATCTTGACTATAATAGAAAAGTTGTTCAGCATGAAATTCCAAACAACATAGATTTCTCTTTGTTCCAATTATGCCCAAAAACATGGCTGCCAGAGGCTCAAACCGGTTACAATGCCGTGATTCCAATCCCATTGAACCACTCTAACTATCATTATCTTCATACTGTATGACAATATATAAAACTTTACTCTCACTTTTCTAAACAGTGTTTGATCAAAGTAAACCTAAGGTGTCTTTATCTTCGTACTGTATGACAATATATAAAACTTTTCTCTCACTTTTCTAAACACTGTTTGATCAAAGTAAACCTAAAGTGTGTGTGTGTCTGAAGCTGTCGTTACATTTAAAACAATCCATTTACTATCATTATCTTCATACTGTATGCCAATATATAATACTTTTCTCTCACTTTTCTAAACAGTGTTTGATCAAAGTAAAGCTTCTTCCTTCATTTAAACAAAAAACAATACAGTACAATGTCAGCAGTAAGCACTGACCTAACTGTTTGCAATGTTGATGAAATGCACTTGCCACTTTTGTGTGTGTGTGTGTCTAAATGCTATGCCGGTTATAATTCTATTTTAAAGCGTTAAAGAAGCGTAACTGCTGAACCCTGACTTTGATACACTTTCATAAAACATTCAAGGCCAATCACCGCAATTAAGCTGAGGCTATTCCAACCTCATCAACTGTATAACATCTGTAAAAGTCTTACTGGTCTGCCTCGTCTGCCTAAACCTCGACACCCGTTAATCGCTGCTTGCAGCTTTAATTATTATTATTATTAATATTATTATTATTATTAACACAAAGCGAATATAGGGTGGCTGGAGAATAACCATCATAAACGTACATTTTATAAAGGCCTTCATTTTAACAGCTAATGTGTTTTGTTATGCTCAGATGTCATTTGCTGTGGAGTATGAGATGGATCAGAATGAGGGCCGCATGAGGACAGATGTGAGTAGAGTGATCAGGCAAAAATACAGTTATTTCACCATTAATGAGGGCAGCGTATGTATTAAAAATGTGTGTGTACACGTACCTATAGACTGCTCTAGGTGTGATGGGGGGCCTGGCTGTCCTGTACTCTCTGTTGAAGACCGTCAGCTGGAAAAGGAGGATCTCCTCTCCTCTTGTCGACATGGAGGTAGCTGCAGCTGCTGCAGATGCTTCCATTCAAAGTGATGTTTTCTGGGCTTTTAAAAACTCTTCCCTTGTTCTCATGGTCTTGTTCTCTCTCCCCTCATCACGTCTCTCTGTGCGTTCCTCAGACCATGCTGAAGTTCCTGTTGTTCTATGCCGGAGACCTGGCCAACGTCTTCTTCTGCATCACTGTGGGAACAGGACTTTACTGGCTCATCTTTTCCAAAGTCAGTATGTTGGATGATTGTAGAGATGTATTTTATTTACAGGCCTTGTTGGAAATCAGTAAACATGTTTGATGGGACACGCAATAGACGCTTGGTATCCCTCAGACTAGCTCTTGACCTACCTTTCATAATGGGATTTGTTCTATAGTGACAGGCACTTTTGTTTGATTTGATTAAGTGGTTATGCTCTTTCCCTTTTTATATTCATCTATTGAAATTTTGATAGATTGATATTCATCTATTGATGCTCTACTTTGCTCTTTTTCCATCACACACACACACACACACACACACACACACACACACACACACACACACACACACACACACACACACACACACACACACACACACACACACACACACACCGTGACAAGCATATCCCAAATTTTACCATCCTCCTCTTAAACATATACGTATATTCCCATAGCCCTTTAAATATAACATTTAATAACATCAGAACATTCAAATGTACACACATTTCTAATTAATGGAAATTTGTATTATATGTTATGGCACCCCTATATTGAATTATACTGGAATAATGTGGTACTACTGCCAAACTCTGGTTTTGTTTTTGTCTTTAACTTCTGCTTTTTCCATAGTTTTGGGGACTGAATGAATATCATAAAGTCAGTGTTCTTTCTCTGTTGTTTTTTTCTATTTGTATTACTCTTCAGACGCTCGAGGCAAGTCTCTTTGGCTCTTTAATCCTTTCCTATTGATATACCACCTTCCTCTTCTGTCATCCCCTATCCTCACTTTCCCAAAGCAATATGATTAGTGTATTTATTGTGTGAGTGTTTTTGTTTGAGTAACATTTTAGAATCTGACATAACAAAAGCATGTTTGTGTGTGTGTGTGTGTGTGTGTGTGTGTGTGTGTGTGTGTGTGTGTGTGTGTGTGTGTGTGTGTGTGTGTGTGTGTGTGTGTGTGTGTGTGTGTGTGTGTGTGTGTGTGTGTTTTATATTTAGGCCCAGCAGTTTGTCTCTGTGCTGTTGCCTTTGCCAGCGCAGGAGGAGCACATGGTGACATACATTGGCTGTGCCTTCACTCTTAAGGTGACGTTACCTCTTTATAAGAACTCAGATGGTCCAATATTAACATACTAATGTTTGGTCCTAGTGGTGCTTGAAAGCTAGGCTGAATGAATCATCATCGCAACTTAACGTGTTGTGTTGCACGTCCGTGTTCAGGCGATCCAGTTTCTCCACAAGCTGATCTTGCAGCTATCCGTCGATATTTTCCTCATCGATTGGGAGAGACCACGAAGTAAAGCTACCCGTACTGTAAATGGTACAAACGCAACAAGGCCCCTTTTTCTAATTTATTCTAAACCAAATCTATTTTGATATAAATATGTTGATTAATATTTTTGTTTTCAGCCTCTGGAGAACCGAAGCGTGACCCGTCCCCGGTCAGCATCTGGAGGACCTACTTCGTGGCCAACGAGTGGAACGAGATCCAGACCATACGGAAGATCAGTCCAACCTTCCAGGTGATAGCCGTGCTCTTCTTTCTGGAGGTAAATGTAGTGCTGCACACAAACACACATGGTCTTCTTCTCCACTTTACAATTCCATCTATACTGTTATTATCTGTCAACCATTTCTCAGTCAACTCAGTCATCGTCTCCCCTTCTAGGTTATGGGTTTCTCCAACCTGGCCCTGAGGGACCCCTGGTCGACGTTAGAGCGCCCCCCTCAGGCGTACACGCCTCCATACAGCCTTACGCTGCGCTATGGTCTGGCCTCCACTCTCTGGCTGTGCATTGGTCTTCTACAGGTAACACGACAACCTTTTCCGTCGTCTCTCTGTGCCGAGTTACTGTGAAGTCATGTTGATCCCCATCCACTCGACCCAGGTAGTGTTCTTCACCGTGTTCCACGAGCGCTTTGTGGAGGACAAAATCCGTCAGTTTGTGGACCTCTGCTCCATCAGCAATGTAGGTCCCTTTTGTAAACCGGCATTATTAAGGATTTTACTTGGTGTTACTAGCTTGTAACTAGCTTTTGGAATTTCTTACTTGACGTTTATGACGTGTGTGTGTTGGTGTAGATTTCCATGCTTGTGTTGTCACACCGGTGTTTTGGCTACTACATCCACGGGCGCTCGGTGCACGGCCACGCCGACACAAACATGGAGGAGATGAACACCAACCTGAAAAGAGAAGCCGTATGTACCAGTGCCATTCTTCTATCTCTCTCTCTCTAGATATCTCTCTGTCTGGATGTCTCTCTCTGTCTCCCTGTCTTTGCTTCCTTCAACACATCCAGTACTTCCTTGCTGTTCCACAGTATGTCCATCTGTCTTTGTATCTCATCTTCTCTCTCGCTCTGTCTCTTCCTCTCTCGTGTGTGGGGGGGAAGGAGTCCTTGTGCGGCCAGCGGGGTCTGCTTCCCAACACAGACACGCAGACCTTCCAGGTCTCCATCAGCACCCGTCTCCGTCAGCAGTACGACCGCATCCGGGAGACCCTCGGCAGGGTGTGTGCACGGCACGCACACAGACACACACACACGTTGTCCTCACTCCTCTTTTTGTGATGAAAGTATGTTTTCATGATTTGATTCTGAAAAGGATGGACAGAATGATCAAGTGTGTCATTGTGTTGTGGTCTCTAGAGAAACGGGCCGTCTCGGTTGGTGGACGCCTCCTCGGCCAATCCGTTTGAGCAGAGCACCCGGGCCTACAACACCATGAACCGCTTCCTGGGCTCTGTAATAGACCATGTAGGTACACACACACACACACACACACACACACACACACACACACACACACACACACACACACACACACACACACACACACACACACACACACACACACACACACACACACACACACACACACACACACACACACAGTGTCTGCACTAACTGTTATTTGCTGTTTACTTAGTCGCTATCGTTGTTGCCGTGTTGTCCACAGGCTCACCGCGACATGGACTACATAGTCAAGGACAAACTGCTTTTTGAGCGGGTCATAGGAATGGAGTTCCTTGAACCCAATGACAAAAGCATATTCTACAACGGTAAGGATGTACTGTTTTGTGTGTTCTTGTGTGTTGTACGCACCTGTATGCTTACCTGGAGTGTTACTCGACTTCTCTTAACCTGGGTCTGTGCTTCTACAGACGAGTCCCACTCCTTTAGCGACGTGCTGTTCTACGGAAACGAGGCCACACTGCTGATCTTTGACACGCTGTTCTTCTGCGTCGTGGACCTCGGCTCTCAGAGCTTCGTGCTCGCAGCTATTCTTACGTACGTGCAGCAAATGGTCAGTCGATGTGTGCATCTCCATGTGAATGAATGTCCACTTGTTGCTACAAAATTGATTACAGCAACAACCAAAAAAGGAAATTATGTGTTGACTTGTGTAATTATTTAATTATTTCTCGTATTGTGTCTTATTGTGCCAGATATTTCGTTGGATCAGAGGTGCACTTGGAAGGCGGAACCTGGCCAACAAGACTTTAGTGGATGAGAGGTTTCTGATCTAGGAGGGATCCTTCTTGGATGACCTGCTCACCTGTCAGTAATGCCAACATTGCTCAGTGACGAGTGTCATGTAAATATTTACACTTTGTGCAACTGTAGTTTTATACGCTTTTTATATATATTTCTGTGTTGCATACAGTGTTTACATTGTTTTTTATGTTCTTTTCAAATAAAACTCCATATTTTACATAATTAGAGTAATTTTAGCAATTGGGTCATGATTTAATCATGCATTCATTGCATTTATATTGGTGTTTTTTAGGTATTTAGATATATACATTGATATAGATATAGATATTTTATATGTAAAATAAATATATATATATATATATATATAAATCCTTACCCTATATATATATATATATATATATATATATATATATATATATATATATATATATATATATATATAATGTTTATTCAATATATATATAATATATGATATATACAAATAACTCCGTTTGGAAAATAAATAGCGCTTGTACTTTATTTCTACCAATTTATGAGATTTTACAAATTGGTTTATAATGTGTGGCTCTGGAATATGTTTTTGATCAAATGACGTTTGAACTGTACTCGTAATACGTAATCATTCTTCAGCCAATCGGCGCTCACTGGGTGACGCTTTGGTTGTGAATGATGTACGGCGTTTAAGGTGTTGATAGTTATTCAGCTATGAACTTCAATATTGACTTTCAATCACTCGGGTAAGGTAAGTGTCCGTTTGACTTTCTCATTGCTGTAACTTAATGGGCACATATAAGGAGTTTTGCAGTTGTTATGGAGTATTGCTAGTTCATTACTTGAGCAAATGCTATGACTTTTTTATAGCTAGCTAGCATTTCTTTGATGCGTTGCAATGTATCTTTGTAAATACCAAACCCAAAGTCAAGGCGCACATCTTGGAATAATGCAGTATACACACAACGTCGTAACCCGCCTGTTCTTCGTTTCCGCGTGGAACTGTACTCCGTTTTATTTCTATGTAGGTTAGCTAGCTAGGATAGGTTTATCAACAAACATGGCAAGTTGACTGCAGGTCTGGCACCGGCCCTACAGGTTTTCTCTGCGACATAACCTTAATATTGAAGTTTAAACTCTTGAATGTTGAAGTTAAAACTCTTGAATGTTGAAGTTCCAGCCTATAAATTCTCTGTTGCTCACCGGCGCCAGCTCTGCAGTTGAACCCGTTTAACCAATGTCCATTACACCCTATACAACTGCAAATGGAGAGAATAATGATGTAATAGATCGAGGCAACCAGTCAATTTAGTTCACTGAGGCATGTCAGAACATTTTACAAGCTCCAAATGTCAGGGCTAGAATCCACACCCAAGGTATTTTTAGCAGGGGTATTTTACACTGCGTGACCTCTGCTTGGAACAGGATTGTAGTTGGAGTTAACACATCAGGGCATGATCTAGTCTTACTTGTCTCTAGTCTAATACATACACAGGTAACGTTTTCACGGGCAATTTGATTTAACGTTAGATATTTAAACATTGTATTGAGTACAACGTGATTTTAAACATGTCCAGCACTTTCTTTTTAAAGTTGTATTTCTAATAGCAATTACTTGTAATGCAATGGATCAATTGGAGCTCCCGCCGAGTAAACTTTGCACCAAATGTTGTGATTGTCATTTGGATCAGGGGGTTATCTGGTGTTATCTTGTATTGTTCAGTGTAGCAATGCGCTATGTAGTCAGGACTACAGCATAACGTCCATATGTGTAGCTCCTTTATAACATCAACAACAAAAAAGTTAGTTTTTTAAGTGTTTAATTGCACTTCCTCGTACTTGCTTCCCGAACATGCATGATGAATGCTGTGACTGCATATCTTTCTCTATTGCACGCCTGTGCGGTCTTACCTCTCATGTACAATAAACAATATTCAGCATAGTATATAAAAATAGTTCCTAGTTCACTGAATGTATTGAGAATGCATGGATTGCCTCAGGGACTCCCAGCCAAGGGCATTGTGACTGTGTATGTGTGTGTTGCCGGATTTCCTCCCATAGGTGCACAAACATCGGCGGTGTACTGTGTGTGATTACCTGAAGTGTAGAGCGAGTCATGCCTGTGGCCTGGCAGCTCTTCCGAGGCTGGCCCCGCACCAAGATCTTGGCCTCCAGCCTGTTGCCATGCCAACACCAGTCCCACTCGGGACCCGTTCCACACCAAGCTCCTTCCAGACACCCTTCCCTCAGCTGGAGGCTCCACCCTGTCTCTCGGAGCTACCGAGTCACCCCCTACCACACCAGCTACACCCTCACCCCGCCACAGGTCAACTCCATACTGAAAGCCAATGAGTACAGCTTTAAGGTTTGTGAGCTGATGCTGATCTATTACTCACAGAATTAAAAGCCCTCAGTGTTCAATTTAAACTCAAAGGTGTTTTGGTTTTCAGGTGCCAGAGTTTGATGGGAAGAATGTGTCATCGGTGATGGGCTTTGACAGCAACCAGCTCCCGGCCAACGCTCCCATAGAGGACCGCCGCAGCGTGGCCACCTGCCTGCAGACACGTGGCATGCTCATGGCGGTCTTCGACGGCCACGCCGGGTGTGCCTGCGCCCAGGTGGAGCTATTTACTGTTTAGTCATTTAGCAGAAGCTTTCATCCAAAGCGATGCACGGCATGAATGAGATGGGAGGCGTTAGGCGTCTGGCTCAAAGACGCACTCGATTCAAATATGCGGTCCAAACTTGGACTCTACTCACAAAAATGTATGCAGATATGTGACCTTCTGGTATAAATGTGATCATGGGAAACAGCTAGCCTAGCATGCACTTTTTGCATAATCACCACATGTGTCTGTCCTTCTTCCCCTTCATGATACATTAGAATTAATAAAAAATAAACAGAAATGTGCTGTATGTTCTTTGTATTTTATTCTTATATGTTACATGTGACTTGACAAATCTTCCCAATGTAATGACATGATTACTGATCAAGCATCTTTTATCTTTTCCCCCCCGTCTAACTCTCTCCTCTCGCCCTGGTCAGGCATTGAGCGAGCGCTTGTTTTACTACATAGCCGTGTCCCTGCTGCCCCACGAGACCTTATGTGAACTGGACGCGGCGGTGGAGGCGGGCAGGGCCCTCAGCCCCATCCTGCAGTGGCACAAGCACCCCAACGACTACTTCAGCCGGGAGGCCCAGAGCCTCTACTTCAACAGCCTCCGGACCTACTGGCAGGAGCTCATAGACCTGAGCAGGTGAGGAGCGCTGCTTCACTCACAACATGTCGGTAAGGTCATGTCTGTACGGAAGTGGAACCGGTATAATGTGGAGCAATAGGTTACTGCTCCTTTGCAGGATGCAACTTTTTAGTTTTGTTTCCTTTCAAACCTTTCTGATTGGATTGTTTGTTTGTGTAGAGAGTAGGTACGCTCCTCCTTAGGACCCAGGTTTGAATCCGAACTCCGGCTTTCCCTAGCCTGACATCACCTGATATTAGTCTGGAACCCCTTGGTTAATTTTCTATTTCCAAAGGCTGTTATCAACGACCCCAGACCAAAATGCCACAGATCGCAATTGGATAGACTTCCAACCAATCAGGGCAACGAAACTTGTGAAACCTCATTGGCAGCCATCTTGGTTGATTATGAAAAGGCCTAAACGGCGCTCCCAGAGGGTGCTCCTCTGAACAGTCATGATGGAAATCTGCCTTAACGGGCCAGAAGCATATGCCAGAGCAACTAAAAGATGAGCTTGCAGATTGGTCTGGTTCCAAGGCTAGGTTTCCCCTCTTTCACCTTTTTTTAAATACCTACTCCGTAGATGACGCATGCCTTTTTTTTGAGAATTTAATTGCTCAGAGCTACCCTGTGTTTTACTGTGCAGTAAAGTAAAACTTGAATGTTGATACCTTTTAAGTGTCCTGTCTACAATGGAACAAGCTGTGTCCTTAATTTTTTTTAATATATATAATGATATAACAATATTATTATGCTTATATTACAGTACAAAATGAATGAAAGAATCCTCATCATCCTCATCCCACTGTGTCTCTCTGCCCAGCCCCGGGGAGGTTCCAGACACGGGCGAGGCGTTGCTGAATGCCTTCAAGAGGCTGGATAGCGACCTCTCTCTGGAGGCCCAGGTGGGTCCGGTGGCTCGGCTGCTTTGCGGCCAGCCTCTCCTCTGGTTTCTTCAGTGTCCTGGTTTAGAGGCTCACTGCTGTGCTTCCTTGCAGGTGGGAGACCCGAATGCCTTCTTGCACTACTGGGTGTTGAGGGTGGCCTTTTCCGGAGCCACCGCCTGTGTGGCACACATCGATGGATCAGACCTGTATGTCTCATCTTCATCTGTTCAGTCCTACTTCAAGCTATTGAGGAAAATAAACATGGGCTCACTCAACACAAGACATGGGAACATGATTTAAATGTTATGACAACTCTGATAACTGGAGTGTAGCAATGTCCGTACTACACGCCACCTAGGTGGCTCCCATACTCCACCAAGGTGACTTTCCTCGAGCTCCTCCAAACGACTGGACACAGGGTGGTGATGTTGAACCGGTTTATTGTGAAGGTTGCATGGACTGAGGCATGCCAATGGTGCTCCATGCCGGAGAGCTCTCCCTGAGTGTGTGTGTGTGGTGGTGGCTGGTTTAACCTGTGCACACTGATTGCTCAATGTGCAACAGGTGTGCAGCCCCACCCAGCCCCTGAGTCCAATCAGTCTGACTCGGGCCAGGTGAGGCTGCTTAAACCAGCCACCATCCACACACACTCCCACAATGTATTTATATATTTTTCTTTGGTAAACATATTAAGAGTAAAGAGCTTGTTCATCATTGGCAAACAGTATGTTTCTGTGTGTAAGGTTCATAGCCAACACGGGCGATGGGCGAGCGGTACTGGGGGTGCAGGAGGAGGACGGCTCCTTCACGGCTCACACGCTGTCCAACGACCACAACGCCCAGAATGATGGCGAGGTGGCCAGGATACGCGGAGAGCACCCTCCGTCGGAGAAGAAGACGGTCATACGACAGGTGCTCAGGGTTCCACAATAAGGGGGCCCGATGCCCGGGCATTATGAAATCAAATCCTCCAGTGTTTGTTATTTAGCACAAGCACAAAGCATATGCCATTGACAGGCAGGAGCTTTCATATTGTGATATTGTGCCACAAGGTAAACACAAACATCCCTCTGGCCTTTCCCTGTTACAAAAAATTGCAACAAATGTTAACCTTGAACACTGGCTATAGCTCTCTGTATACTGTACAAAGTACCTACATGCTGGTGGTTGTACCCAGGTTAGTTCAACAGCTATTGTTTCCCCCCAGGACCGGTTGCTTGGGCTCCTGATGCCGTTCCGAGCGTTCGGTGATGTGAAGTTCAAGTGGAGCATTGAGCTGCAGAAGAGGGTGCTGGAGTCGGGGCCCGACCAGCTCCACGAGAACGAACACACCAAGTTCATCCCTCCCAACTACCACACACCCCCTTACCTGACCGCCGAGCCTGAGATCACGCACCACAGACTACGGCCGCAGGACCGCTTCCTGGTGAGGGAGCCATCTTTAATGGCTACAGTCATGCACCCTCATATGCTAACATTCAGGTGTCCCTCAACCATCTCAAGTAGTTTGTGTCTTTACTGTTGGGCCCAAGAATAATATTGATGTTCAGCACACAGAATATGACCTAATCTACAGGGTTTTCTACTATCAATCTACTTTGATATATGATCAGAACTGTAACAAACAACATTACTTTGACAATGGATTATTATAAATAACTACATCTAATTGCATCAGTGAACATTGGTCAATCCTTTATTTGTCATACAAACGTTCAAAATAGACATTAGGTCTTGGGTTTGCATTACAATTTGCAAAGTTGATATGAGTACGGTAGGTAAATACTGGCTGGGGAAAGTATGAAAGATGTCAGAGGGAAAGCTATGGGGAAGAGTTTAGCCTCTTCTTGGTAGGTATGTATATCATCCCTGTATGTCTTTGTCCGTCCGTCCGTCCGTCCCCCCCCCCCCCTCAGGTGATCGGCTCGGACGGCCTCTGGGAGACGCTGCACCGGCAGGAGGTGGTGCGCATCGTGGGGGAGTACCTGACGGGGGTGCAGCAGCACCAGCCGCTGACGGTGGGCGGCTACAAGGTCACACTGGGCCAGATGCAGGGGCTGCTGGAAGAGAGGAAGGCCCGCACGTCCTCCGCCTTCGAGGACCAGAACGCCGCCACCCACCTGATGCGCCACGCGGTGGGGAACAACGAGTTTGGCACGGTGGACCACGAGAGGCTGTCCAAGATGCTGTCGCTGCCCGAGGAGCTGGCGCGCATGTACCGCGACGACATCACCATCATCGTGGCGCAGTTGAACCCGCATGTGATCGGAACACAGGCAGGAGAAACAGCCCTGAAGCTTTAGGAAGGAGCCCCACTCACACTCACACACACACACACACACACACACACACACACACACACACACACACACACACACACACACACACACACACACACACACACACACACACACACACACACACACACACACACACACCATGAACTGTATGTACAGTATATGTCTGTAAGCACACACACGGACAGACTCTAATTTTTTAAGAACTGTTTAAAGGAATATGTCAGTTGGTTTAAAGAGTTGATAGAGCAGTCCGGATTAACTTTCTGTCAAAACTTGGGGAAACCAGTGCAGTTTAGAGTCATATAGTATAAGGTGCTCTTACACACGAAACACACACACAGTTTATTCTGTGTTACTGCATTGGTACTTTTTTTGTGCGCAAACCAAAACTTTTGGTTTCTTTAATTCTGGGACTGGTTATGAAGCATATCCATCACTGCCAAAAGAAAAATCAAAGGGTTGTCTGATAGAAAGCGGTTACAAAATCGTATGCCAAAAGATTGAGACGTCTATAATCAACCATCTTTCACCCCTGCTTGGGGTAAGGCTTTGAGAAACACTGTCCTTTCCCCCCATATATTTAGTTTTCTGTTTGAAATGGGACAGCAGCTGGGAAACCCTATGCTGCTCTATGTGACTTGGTACAGAAGGACATGTACACACCTTGCTTATATAGGACATTGCTTCATTTCATGTGCTGTCAATTACCTGGTTTCTGCATAGTGCAAGGAGAGTCACTGGACGTGCAGCATGGAATGGTGAGGGTAGAAACACGGGCCGTTGAGTAGGGCAGATGGCTATCCAATGTATCTTGTTTTTGTGTACATTTGCCGGTATCAAGTACAATCTTTCTTGGAATCTGTTTGCCAATTTCTGATAAGAAATATGGAATACAATATGAAGCTTGTCAGCGTTGTGTTTATGGACAGCCTGTTTTATGCTTCAGGGCATGTCAGTGTAAGATACATGTGTTTAAACCTATCGCACCTAAACCTGTCAGTGTTTATGTTTTTTCTTCTCTTATGAGTATATCTTCTCTCTGATACCTGCCCAGACTTAAGCCTGAAAAAGTACACAGGGTGTGTACTTTTTGCATATATGTATGTATGTATGTATGTATGTATATATATATATATCATGTATGTATATGTGTGTGTGTGTATATGTATGTATATATATATATATATGTATATGTATATATGTATATATATATATGTATATATATATGTATATGTATATATGTGTGTGTGTGTGTGTGTGTGTGTGTGTGTGTAAAGAGCAAGAGCCTTGTTTTCTTACAGTGGCTTGTTAGAAGGTTGTTAAAGGCTCTGCCATGATTTTATTAATTATGAGGTAACGGCAAGGTTGGGGTAATCTTGAAGTCTTCCAGGGCCTTGAGAGTTGAAGTCGGTCAAGTCCCTGACCGCACTACCAATCTCTACTGGCAGGACTCTAGCTGCCCGGCTGCTGCATTCTGGGCAAAAAGACCTGAACAGAGTACATGAAGGCTAGTTATTCAGCTTAAGTAATATGTTACACTTTATCAAGGGTTGTATGTATTGATCTGTAACTTATGTGTAATGCCATTTGTATTTGGATTGTTTTAATAAAACACTAAATACTCAACTTCTGTGTGTGTGTCCGACCTGCAGGCAGTTGAAGGTTAGGCAAACCCCATTCTAGTTTCATAGGTGCCTGTGTTTGACCACAATACATTCTGTGTTTGACCACAATACATTCTGTGTCCACTGTGACTGTAGAGACTAAAGCGGTAGTCCTCACACCTCACTATGCTCATTTTCCCCACAGGCAAGATTCTTTATTAACAGAAAAGTGATCCGTATTGTCTACCAGTAGTTGTTACTAATTTATAAAACGGATAGTTCCGGTCATTGGTTCTGACTGGCTCGAAGCCCTTGTAAGAAATGTGTGTTACTCTATAAACACAAGTGACGGCATAACAATTCATTTTCAAAGTATGCGAGACTGTGTTGCTTGGCAAAAATAATTCTGTCTTGAGGAACTATATTGCTTGACGGAAAAATTATGATTTGGTTACATTAAATTATCTCTTTTTATGTTTCTGTGTGTTTCTGTGGTAAAATCTTAATCTTGGGTAGTCTAAAGCAGTGATCCCCAACCACCGGGCCACGGCCCGGTACCGGGCCGTGAGGCATTTGTTACCGGGCCGCACAGAAAGAATAAATAATTTATATTATTTCCGTTGTATTGATTATTAGAGTCTGAAAGGTGTTTTATTTAAATAAATAAAAACTACCGGATTTTCTCCGACGTAACATTCGCCTGTGCCTCTTGACACGTCAAGACGCTTGTCTTGGTCACGTGATACGTTACTCAAAAAATAAGCCGCAAACTAGCGAAAATGAGTAAAAAACAAACGTCTTTGGAGAGCTTCTTTGTAAAGGGGAAAAGGCCAACTGAGGAGCCAGAAGAGGAGCCTACGACCTCCAAGAAAAAGAAAGCTTCTTTTAACACTAGACAATACCAGGAGTCATACTTAAAATACGGGTTTATCGCAACAGGTGACTCTCACGCACCAAGTCCGCTCTGCAGAATATGTGGCGACAAGCTAGCAAACGAGGCAACTTATTCAGCGTTATGGTGAGTTGTATTTTTTTATGCACTTAACAATCGTTTTTATGCCGGTCGTGTTATTTTATTTTTGCTGTATTTATCTGCCACACCTTGAAGGCCGGTCCGTGAAAATAATGCCTACATTAAACCGGTCCGTGGGACAAAAAAGGTTGGGGACCACTGGTCTAAAGTAACCATTTTAAGAATAAATGTACAGACGTAAGGTGGCCACTAGAGGCTGCTATAGCACAAATCAAAGCAGCGCTTCATTGAATAGTTTCAGTTTTGTTCGATACTACGGAATGGATACGACTTTAACAATACAGCTTTAGTTTAACCCAAAAAAAAAATTATATCCGAAAACACGAATGTTTTCTTTGGTATAAAATGGAAATTGCAGATCTAGTCGCAAAGGTCAGAGAATGACTAATTGTAATTAGTCAATCAAATAATTATATATTCCTGTTGTGAAACTTGCTGGGTGTTGTCTCACAACAACTTTTTTGACAATAATGGTAGGTGATCTTGGTAACCTTTTTCCCTGACATGATAGAATATATAGTAGGTTTTATTATATGCAACTAAGGCCATAACACTTTTTTATTGGGGGAAAGCATTTCCTAATATCAGTAGTAATAAACCTCGTGAACCTTCCCCTTGTTTTGCAATTGTACGATTCCATGTCGACTTAAAAAAAAAGTATCATTCATAAATTCAGTATACTTTGAGGTGTTGCCATTTTTTTGTAATGTATTCTATCAAAAACCTAATAGGGTATTCAACATATACAAATATCTGCAGTGCCTTGTATTTATGATATACGTGCTCAGGTTTGTACCTACAACCACTTTCGTGTTCCAAGGTCTGAAACATGTTTCCGCCTATATCCAGTCCTCAGCCCTGGAGCTTTATATAGCCCTTAACCCTTGTTCAACCTTCGCCATAACTCATTGCTCTCTATCGCTCTAATACACATGCTCTATCTCTCTATCACTCTCTCACATATACTCTCACTCTCTAATTCATCATCACTGTCTTTCTATCACTCTCTCTCTCTCTCTCTCTCTCTCTCTCTCTCTCTCTCTCTCTCTCTCTCTCTCTATCTATCAACCCTCACACATGCTCGCCCTGTCTTATTCTCTGTGTAATATGTGAATAGTAATTGTATAGGTGACTCAGAGCTCTGACAGCATTAGTGAGCAGTAAAGCAGAATCGTGTTTATGATGGCTTGGAACATATTTGTGGAACAAGCAAACAAGCCGTCTTTATAATCATTGGTTATCACCTTAATGCATTGATACATGTTTTATTTGTATGTATAACATCATTTAGGGTATTTAATTGTGTGTGTGTGTGTGTGTGTGTGTGTGTGTGTGTGTGTGTGTGTGTGTGTGTGTGTGTGGACACACTATGTATTGCATAGGCGACAGCCACCCGAACTCACTGGGAATAAGTGGAAGAGAGAAAAACGACTCTCTCTTGAGATGGTTTTGTTTTGTTGAACAGCCAAACATGGGCAGTCTCCATAAAACGATTTCATCTGCCTCTCTTCCTGTCTTTCTTCTGCTCTTCTAATCTCTCAAACATGGGACCTCTCCCACCAGCTTTTCAGGCCTGTCTGCATGTGTGTGTGTGTGTGTGTGTGTGTGTGTGTGTGTGTGTGTGTGTGTGTGTGTGTGTGCATGCTGACGTCTCATATTGAGGTACTTGTCGCCTGGATACAAGTGAAGAAAGAGTGCAGATGTAAACCCTGGAGATGTTCCATGTTGTGCGTACACATCTCTTGTTCCTCCCTGTCTCCCTCATCACACACACTCTCCATATCTCTCTCTCTCTCTCTCTCTCTCCCTCTCTCTCTCTCTCTCTCTCTCTCTCTCTCTCTCTCTCTCTCTCTCTCTGCTGTTGGAGAGCAGAAGCGGGCTTGGTTCGAGCAGGATATTTAATGACTCATCAAACACACGTTCATACAAACACCCACATGCACATACACCCAGCACAAAAAACAACAACCCTGACAGATGTGTGTGGGGGGAAGTGAGGAGCCCTGGTCTGTGAGGACTGCGGAGACATTCTCCTGCCTTCAGCAGCACACGTAGCATCTCACATGGACTGCTGCGTGTCTTGCTGAAAAGAATACATTTAGAATTTTCTTTCTTTCTTTCTTTCTTTGTGTGATGCTTGTGTGATGAGTGTGTGTGTGTGTGTGTGTGCCAGTTCCTTTGTGCTCAATAAAAACCAACAATCTTGCCCCCACCACCTCCAACACCCCCTGCTACCCTCAACATGGACAGACCCATTCACTCCACGTGTCCCCCGCTGCCGAGAGGTGACTCAGAGCAGCGAGTTGGACGAGGAGGAGGTGGATGAGGGTCAGGGCTGATGGAGAAGGGACAGAAATTAGGTTAATAATGGTGGTGGGGGTGTTGGTGGTTGCTTAGGAGGGTTTTATGATGCGGAGCAACTGTAGCATCACGCGTATGTTTCTGTGACTGTAGTTGTTACAGAGGCGCTTAGCTGCCCACATGTACACGCTCTCTCATACACAACGCACACACACGTGCTAACTCTAAAACACACTCACATGCCAACAAGCACGCACTCACACATGCATATGCACACACACACACACACACACACACACACACACACACACACAGAACGGTACGAAAGGACCATATGAAAACTAAAGTTGTAGTTTTATTGGAAAACAAAACCAACGGAACAAATTATTTGCTGTATCCACAGGCAGCTTTGTAGGTACACATTTGAGGTTTCATTTTAGATAGCCGCTATTACAAATTGTCACAACCAACATTTAAATAACATGGTTAATGTCATCCAACAACAACGCTGACATTACACAAAAAATGGAAGGACATTTATTTTACCGACGTTCTGTAATTAGATTATTAGACAATGGGCGAGAAATGTTTAAAATGACCACTGCATCTGAATGATTAAAACGAGTACACAGAATAATGCAAAGAAAGGTGTAGTAAAAAAAAGAGTTGCCTGGCTGGGTGTGTGAACACTGTGTTCTGTATGTGTATGCGGGGTGTTTACAGCATGCCGTCCATATCGCCGTTGGCCTCTGAAGCCTTCTTCTTCTGCTCGTTGCTCTTCTTGATGCGGTGGACCACGATAGCGAACCCAATGACTGTGACGAGGAAACACAGAACAGCCAGTTCATGACAACAGTCAACAATATTGAATAATATAAGCACACAAACACACATTTCAAACACACACACACACACACACACACAGAGGAGTACCAAACCAAGCCATTCGAAGTGAGCTGATAACCCTGTCAAGAGCTCTACAGGGACTACAGTACAGACCTGTAATATCTTTATGTGTGTATTGTATCATTACGCAGATGCAATTCTCCAAAGTTGCTTACATGATAATTGAGATCTATCTTTCTTAAAGATGCCCCCAGATGGACTGCAGACGATGGGCTTCAAACCCAGAACCTTTCGGCTGAGATCCTAACCACAGTAATCCCATGAGAGCCAATACGGAGGCTTGTTTTATTACAGTCTCCCTCCTCTACCT
>JACYXH010000813.1:2197391-2277391 GCA_026745465.1 Lota lota
GGAGACACGGCAAAGCAGTGTACTTAGTATAGTTCATTTGTTAGTTTATTCCCCCTGTGTATTTGTTGTTATACTATCCTCCATTTAGAAAAATGAAATTCATAAATATAAATAAATATTTATAATAATTATGGATGGCTTCATATTCATGACATGACAGAAGGCAAATGTCTGAAGATATTGGAATTTCTAACCTACATACACACACACAAACACACACCTGCTCTCTCTACGCAGGTGTAGAAGGGGTTGAGCTCATGAGGGATGTCCTGTGTGGGAGTACAGTAGTCATCAAACCTCTTCTTCAGATTAGCACTGCTGAAGCTCTCCCCTAGGTCATACTGCAAGCTCTCCCTGGCCTTCAGCATGTTCTCTCCTGTAAAACACACACACACACACACACACACACACACACACACACACTCATGGGCATGCAATCACACACAGACACACATACACAGGTATGTGCACTCACATGCACAAGCACACACACGCACACATACATATGCACAGTAATCAATGATCATCGTCACGCGACTTTTTTGTCAATCTGCAACCAATCAGTTTTAATCTGAGCAGCAAAGATCAGCGCTGTAATCTGTGTTCATACTGGCATTATACTGCCAGATTATTGCCAGAAATAAAGAGGTAAGACTAGCCCAATGAGAAGTGTTGTCTTTTATGTTGTGTTTCTCTTCCCTCTCCCAGGACCTGGGGCCATTATGACTTCAGTGTTTCAATCAACAATAAGCTAGGTATGCGCCCGTTGTGCGTGTGTGAGTTGACTGTGTGTGTATGCATGTGTGTGTGTGTGTGTGTGTATGTATCGGTGTGTGTGTGTGTGTGTGTCTGTGTGTGCGTGAGTGTGTGTGTGTGTGTGTGCATGAGTGCATGCATCTTGTCTCACCGTCCTGGGTGGTGGAGATCTCTCCCGTGGCGGGGTCAATCAAGAAGAAGGGTATTTTCTGTCTGTTTGGGATCTGGCTGACCAGGCTGTAGCGCAGCTTGGCGTTGGGGGACTCAGGGTCGTCCAGGTCGTTCGCCGACACACTCACAAACGGGACGCCTGAAATGAGACATCCGCCTTTAAATGAAAAGCTAAAATGTTAATGTTGAAGCCAAAAAGTTATCTGCTGGCTGAAAGAGAGGGCTGGGAAAAAGAACTTCACTTCTGAAACAATTACAATGTAACTAATTCTCTACCTTTTATTTTAGGTCAATACAAAAAGAATTCATAAAATGACCAAATGATAAAACGATAAGATATGATATGATGGTATTGTATGATATATTGAAGAAATGCATGTCTAAACAAATCAAAGAAGCATGTTAACTGTACAAAAGGTGATCCATTAAAAACTGTACCAGGCACTAATACCTGGTGGGGTCGTTTTTGGAGGACATTAATAGATATTGTGTTTTAAATATACAGATAAGGAGAATAACAGGGGAGACAGGGAGCAAGTTCAAGGTTAGCCAGTAAAAAATATTTAGTAAAACATTGTTCAGTTCTTCCAACAGAAAATCGGGTTATTGTGAATCTGGTAAATGGTGGTTAGGTAAGTGGTGGTTAAAGTGCAAGTGCTCCGTTTAAATTGGTAAGTAGTCTCACAAACTAAACTTTAGATTCATATCTAAAGTCTGATGGCAGACTCAAATCTGGGTGAATAGGGTGTTTCACTCTTTCTTTCAACCAATGATGTTGCTGGAGGCGGGGATCTGTAAGGCCCTTAATTGGTGAACACAACCTCAACCTAAAAAAGTGTCTGGAAAGGTTTCAAATCAACACTTCTGAAAGCTTCATCCACTTGCATGAATGAGTTTCTCTTCGGTAGAAAATCTCAGTAACAAAAGAGGAAATACATAATTCCGCCCCTCGCAGTTTTACTTTCCGGCCCAGGCTCTGTACCGTCTCCCCTCAGAAGTTCTGCTACAACATAGTAGGACTGCTGGATACGAGATAAGTTGGTAAGTTGTAGTGCTAAGTAGATGCTAAGTGATTGTTGGTAAGTACTTAGTGATAGTAAACACTAAGTGCCAGTTAGTAAGTGCTAAGTGATAGTACATGCTATGCGCCCCGGACACTTTTCATAGGGGTGGCCAGATGAGGCCACTGGAAATCTTGGGATGGCAAAGTCGGACACCAAAATCAAAGCCATAACTGAATTTCAGGACTTCCAATATGCTGTTGTAGGATAGGCTAATTGAAAACTATCGCATACTGATATACTGTGGTTGATTATTTTACAGTTAATGGATAGTCAATGGATAGTCAATAGACTTAACATTATGAGTTCCACAACAATCCTGTTTAACAGTGTTATGTATCTGTATATACATGTTATTATAAGGAACAAAACATTTACTGGGGCTGGCTGCCTATTCATTTGTTATCTTCTGCCCCATGAACTATCATGAAAAATATACATTATTGATTAAAATGAGTAGTGCCTAATGTAAAATATATGATAGACGCATATTATGCATACTAAGCTTATTATGCATATGTGGCAGGGGGGGCAGTGGGGGCTCTAGCGATTGTATCAGGGTGGCCTTGGACCCCCCTGGCCACCCCTTAGGACCTCTACTGGGTACATGCTACGAGCTAGTTAGTCATTGCTAAATGCCTGTAGCTAGTGAGCGATGAGTAGTTTGTGGTCAATGCTTGTTGTCGTACAGTCACACAGTGAAAGGCAAACACGCACCATTCCGGCTACGCTCCCTGACAGCAGCAGCGTACTCAGACTGGTCGAAGGTTGGAGCGTGGTTGTTGATGTCCAACACGTTAATGGTGACGAAGGCTGGGCCCTCCACCGCATTATTGCCCATTAAAGCCTCCACCTGGGGTTAAATACACACACACACACACACACACACACACACACAATCACACACACACACACACACACACACACACACACACAATCACACACACACACACACACACACAGACGTTTTAGCTTTTCAAGACCTATCACATGGCATGCTTGATTGCAGTGTGTGGGTGTGTGGGTGTGTGCGTGTGGTAGTTCAAGAGTCTGTGAGTTTACCCCAATAATATAATGTGAATTGCGTGCCCAGTCCAGAGGCTGAGCCAGATACAGCCATCCATCCTCTGCTATCTGGATGTCTTCATGACCTTCACCGGTCAGACGGAAGCCACTCACATTTGGAACCGACACCTGGAACTACAGAGAGAGAGAGGCATGCAAATAGTGTGAGAGAGAAAGAGGGAGACAGAGACAGACAATAAGATAGAGAGAGATACAGAGAGAGAGTGAGAAAAGAGAGTGTGGATGAGAGAGAAAGACAGAAAGAAAGAAAGAGAAAGAGACATATATATATATAAATAGTAAGATATAAAGGCGTTTTTATTAAAAGAAAATCTCGGAATTTGGACAATTCTATACATTTTCCGTTTCATTTTCTTACAGCGTTTGTTTGTTTGTTCTCAGCGTGTTACCTGATAGATGGGATAAGGGACTGCCGTCTGCTCTGGCACATCCAGGGATTTATTTTCCAGTGGGCCCTTCTTGTCCTTCAGGCCCTCTCCACATGCCTGTGAGTGTGGGGTCAGGAGAACAGTCCAGTCAGTGTTCTCTCACACATACTGTTTCCAAAAGCCGGTTATTGATTGAACCACACTTATAATTCCGTAAGAGATATGTCTCACACACACCCTTACAGGATGACGGAGCAAAGTCTACACAACGTCCACTCACAAAGGTGGAGGTGTATGATAATGGACCACTAACTATTTGGTCACGCTTGGCAGCTTACCTGTTTCACAATTTAATAAATGACCAAATAGTACCAGTCAATGGTCGCATAGGTTGGACCTGTGAAGGTTATCTGGAACATGACAGCCAATGGCGACACAGAGCCCCAATGTCACCATTGTGTGTCATGTTTCAGATAACCTTTCCCCACACTACGATGCCTTTTGGCCACTTTACTTTGTGAAAACAGGAGCAGATGTTAAATGAATAAAACAACCACGATCACACTGAATATTTGCCGCTGCTTGGTACCCCAGTAGGTTAGAGCTTCGTGAATATTGACTGTGAATGTGCTGGTTATGTAACGACCGGGTACTCACAACACTGAGCAAGAGCGGCAGTAGCAGCAGATGCACTGTGGGTGTCATGGCGAAGCGCTGGGAACACAGAAACCCAGGAGAGGAGGAGGAGGTGGAGTGGGAGGAGGAGTAGGCGGGAGAGATAGGATTGGGAAAAAGAGAAAGAGAAAACCAAGGACAAAGATCAAGGGGTTATTGTCTTCTTGCTGTTCAGACTTAATTATCACAGTATCGGTTATGGTTGAAGGCAGTGTGTAGACAGGCTGTTTGAGTATAGGGACGCTTTTATTGTGATCTGAATAAATCTCTAACCCCACACACAGTCACACCCAAGCTATTCAGGCTCCACCCCTCCCCATAGAAAGGAAGTGTCTCTGAGCAGCCCTATGGTTCTAGTGCTATTACGCTTGATTCGAGACTTTACACTCAAGGCAAGTTTAAATCCTTCACACTCATAGCTCCCACCTACACCAAATATGGTCCAAGGACAGTCCATATTTGGGTATCTGAGGATGGGCCAGCCCCTCGTTGGTGGAAACTGGTGGCCTTTTATTTTCTACCAGTGACACAGGAGGAAGCGAAAATGACTTGGGTGTTTAAAGGTCAGTCTCAGGCTTGCAACCCTCTTGACCTCAAGGTCATGTCTGTTCCGAGAGAGAACAGTGCGTGATGCAGGCCATCATTTGCTTAACATTTTCTTTGCAGTTTGCTTCATGTATCGAGTATGACACCTGTTCCGCCTTTTGCAAACAACAGATAACAAGAAGGAAGAGAAAACCGACGTAGTCTACATGGCATTGTAAATAAAAGTAAATAGATTAACACTTCTGTTGTTTTGTTGTTTCACTTTTCAATCAAAATATTTCCTATTAGCGGCATATTATTTCCATTTTGGATACCTATGACTAGACTCACAAAACTCACAAAAGTAGAATGCATGCTATAATAATCCACATAATATTCCTGATTTACGTTCCTTCAAGTCCATAGGTCTCTGATCTACATCCATGTACGTGTCCTTCGGAGGACAGAGAGAAGAGCGAAGGCAGAGCCACAGAGAAGTGAAGGTGACATTGAGTTCAATGCAATAACCATGTTAAACATTTGTTTCTTTTGATTTTAAGTCGTCACAATGAACGCTGGTGAACAATTGCAACCTTGATTTAAAACATGTACATTTTGCACACGTCAATAATTGATAGTATTAGAAACCACTGAGCAGCAACATTTTTGATTCAACAACCGACATGACCCACGTACAGCTCCTCACTCCTAGTGAAACTCTTGTGGCCGAATATGAAAAATAACCTCAGAAACACAATCTCTTAGACATGAATAAACCAACTCAGGCCCAGAACCCAGGGCAACAGTAGACACTTCAAAGGCCTACCTTCACTGAGGACTTAATGACCTTCGGAAGTTCAGACTTAAGTTGTTCAGACATGTCTAACTGTCAAGACCCATGATGTCATTATTATAAGTATACTTTCTACAACCTTTATAACTTCAGGGACCGTCATCGCAGACATTCCAACCTGACACACAAGCTCTGTCAAAGTCATTCAAGATCATAACACTCACTTCCAACAGTTCTCCCAGCAACCAAGACCCTTGTTACCCAACGCCCAGCGTGTTGTTGAGCCCTCAGTATAAAACCCAAAAGCCGTCCAGAAGCCAACACATTCAATGCTGAAAAGGAACGGAGAGGGAGCGAGTCAGGAGACCTACCTGGCCAGAGAGTACAAGTCACACGCCGAGTGGTGCACAGAGAGAGAGCTTCAGCAGCCCATTCCCCGGCTGGCTAACCGTTAACCAGCAATAGTTTATTGGACCTAATGATTGTCTAATCACATTGTGTCTATGCCTGCAGCCAATGGTGAAGCTTCTGACAGAAAAAAAATCCAGAGGAAACAGGAAGTGTATAATAATGACATTGTATTTATTGTATAGTGGAATATTTTATTGAAATTAGAAGGACAAGTCTGATGTGAAATTGTTATCAATAGGGATTTTGATTAATGCAACCTATTGGGTCATTACATGTACTACCTGGATACTTAAGAACGGACATACTCTTGTGGCAGATATCTCATTCGAATACAGTGTAGTATTGAAATTGTTGTCCATATCCTCATGTGCATAACATTTACTAATGGTTACAATTATCTGATGGATTCAGTCAGGTGCATTAAAAAATATAAATCGCTTCTGAAATGTATTTCCTGCCCTTAGACTTTAACCTTTGAACTTTTGAACTGGTTTCCGTCTGTGAGGAGTGCCTGATAAAGACAAGTGTGCAAGTCAATAGAATTAAGATCAGCCCACGGGACAGCACAATGGTAGGAAAACTGAGCAATCTGAGCCTGGTGGCTGCAGCACTCAGAGTCACGTACCATGTCATTGTGAACCAACTGGGTTTGGATTCACGTCGGGACCATAGGGGCTGGGACATTTCATGCGTTGTTCATATTTGTCTAAACTCTCCCTTGTCCTCCTCTCTCAGGGCTGGATGATTCCTTAGCCCGTAAAGTTAAAGGAATCACAAATACTTTGGAAGTATGTTGAGGCACTCTGGTTTGCAGCTTACAGCCATGCTAGGGATTACAAAATAAAAGCACTGACTAACCGTTAAAACAGACTTTTTGAGCGGAGGGATTTAACGTGGGATTGCAAATAGGAGACAGGCTGTAAGGGAGCACTTTCGCCAGGCCTTTATTATAATCACCTCTGGAGATTAAAGCTATAAAAGGCAAGGTAAATGGGAGACTAAATAACTGCACTTCATTTATATATATATATATATATATATACTGTATATCATACTACATGGCCCCAGGCAGCCTGTTGGGTTATTCTGGTGTATTTGAGACCATCTGCATCATAAACAGGGGTGTCTGAATACAGAGTGTATACACACTGCATAGCTGTGCTCATATCCCTATCTCTTCAATGTGCTTCCCCACTTTGATCAAAACCCACAATCACACCGCAAACCTTAATATATGAGCCATTGTTTCGTAAATTGAATCACAGGATGAGGACTTTCAACACACATGACACAACAAATGGTTAGACGATGATATTTCATAAGTTTAAGGCCACGCCGTGACTCATTTGCCATCGGCTTGGTGGCAATGTGGTGGTACGGTCTCTACGGTTGTGGGGTTTTCTGCCAACTGTTGAGTCATTCCCAGCTCTTCATCTGATATCGGAGAGGGTGGACAAAGGATTGATTAGGAGTCTCTTTATTCCTATTTGACAGGATTTCAATGTGAACAAATACGACCCGTTTCAATCAATGTTGTTATGTTACAGTATTGTCCGAGTCCCAAAGTTAAGCTAGAACATACGTAGAAAACGATGACAATATTACTGTGTGTGTACAACAATTATTGTACAAAAACAATTAAATATGCTCAAATGTCATGTTTTCTTCAACAACAATGAAAATATACAAATATGGCAAGTAGTAAAAATGTGCAATAAGGACAGAGATAATAAATTACTCAAAGGGACGGTTTACTACGAAATCTTAAGAAAATCAGCAGTCTGCCACACCGACACAAGTCAATGCCAACAGAGAGGACATTTTCCATTGGCTGCTTTTTCAGTCCATCGGCTGCTTCTCCAGTCCATCACAGAGAGGACATTGTCCATTGGCTGCTTCTCTAGTCCATCACAGAGAGGATATTGTCCATTGGCTGCTTCTCCAGTCCATCACAGAGAAGACGTTGTCCATTGGCTGCCACTCCAGTCCATCGGCAGCTTCTCCAGTCCATCAGAGAGAGGAAATTGTCCATTCGCTGCTTTTCCAGTCCATCACAGAGGCTGGGTTTTTCAGCTCCGTCTAGCCCTTCTGATTTAGACTATGCTATGAGAGGGGACCCTATCCCGCGTTCATATATGGACTATAATGGGTGTGCAAAGAGAAAGGAGATACCATACCAGGTTTAAGTCCAGACTCTAGACCCCTCCTGAAGCATCTCTTCTTCTTCTCTTTGATTCGCCAGCACGAGGGCAACCTCAGTGTGAACACACAGACCTCCAACATCCTCAGAACACAGAGAGGTCGTGGCAGGATTTAGACTTGAGTCGGAACGCCGCATTGGCGTTGTTCTTGGCCACAATCTTGTCCAGGAAGCGCTTGGCCTTGACAGGCAGGCTCTCGCGCCGCTGGGAGCTGGAGTTGCGTCGGCGCTTGTTGGCCTCCTTGCTGTCTCGGCGCAGACGCAGCTGGCGCACGATCCCTCGGAACGCCTCCCACACATTGTGCTGCATGGCGGCCGACGCCTCGATGAACTTGCAGTCGAAAACGGCCGCGCACGCCAGGCCCTCTGGGAGGAGAGAGAGTAATCAACAATGATCACCTGTTATAACTCACGCTGAATCTGAGCTCTAGTTTTTAATCATGTGAGCAGGGAGGGACTCTTGCTCAATGATGCCTACAGATAGACAGGGTAGTGGGGTTCGAACCCAGAAGCTTCTGGCTGGGAGTCATAACACAATCCCAAAACCACTAGGCTATCCTAACCCCCATTTGAGCTCAATCCTTTTCTATGCAAAAATGAAGCATAAGGAGAGGGAGAAGAGGGAGGAGAGAGGAGAGGGATGAGAGAGGGGAAAGAGGGGGGAAGAAGGAGAGGGAGGAGGGAGGAGAGAGGGGAGAAAGATGGGAGGAAGGAGAGGGAGGAGAGAGGGGAGACAGAGGAAAGGGAGGAGAGAGGGGAGAGGAGAGAGTGAGGGGAGAGAGAGGAGAGAGAAGGGAGGAAGGAGAGGGAGATGAGAGGAGAAAGGAGAGGGAGATGAGAGGAGAAAGGAGAGGGAGGAGAGAGGGGAGAGAGGAGAGAATAGGCAGAAAGAGAGAGAAGAGGGAGGGCAGTCCCAACTCACCGCTGACGGACACCTCACGACAGCGAACCAGGTCACACTTGTTTCCCACTAGGATGATGGGCGTGTGGCGGGCGGGGCGGGTGCAGCGCAGGGTGATGCGCAGCTCAGAGGCCCGCAGGAAGGACGCCCGGTCCGTGATGGAGTACAGCAACAGGTAGGCGTCGCCAGTCTGCATGCACTGGTCCTGGGCCATGCACCTGCCGTCATCCTGCACACACACAACACACACACACACACACACAATGAGGTCAGAGGACTTTTGCTCATCTATACACATAATGCTTCTTAAAATGCTCTGGTAACATGACCTCGTTGAGCAATACAATGTAATCATTTATTTCAGGATGGGATTATTTTCAGCAAAACATTTATTTGCTTTGATGCTCATTTCATTTCCAGCAGAGAAATCATGTTCTAGGGCCAGTTATATGTCAATTTTGCCTCACCTCTGTAGTCCACGTGTCAAGTAGAGTTATAGTCGCTTCCTCTCCGTCCACTTCAATAGTTCTTTCACACACGTCATCTGAAATACACAAAATAATTCGTTTTACCCATCTGTAAAATCATAGAGAATGCTTAACACAGTTCAAACAATATATAGGCCTACTACTGGCTACATAATGTAATTGGACTAAATGGAATAACATCAGTAGGCCTATTGTAAATCCACATAGGCTCTCACCATAAATCTCGCAGTCATCACTGTCCATGCTATCCGCCGCACCGGCAAAGATGCTGGCAAAAGCCGTTTTACCGACATCGCTGCCACCCAACAGAACCACACGAAAAGGTGTCCCGGGTCCTAGCGTCTCACTGGTTGAATCGGTGGAGATCACCGAGTCAGAGGACGACCAACTTTCCTGACTTCCGTTGGATTCTTCGGTGTAGCTGATACAAGACTTGGAGCGAGAGATGCGGTTGACCAGTCGATCTGGGACGTTCTGGCTCCCGGGGTCGCAGATGCTCCATCGGTGGAGCTCGTGCTGCAACCGGAGACTGTGCCGACGCATACTTGAGAACATTTTGGAGCGATTTCTTTTCTCAATTTCTGTCAACCCCCTTTAAAAAAAATGCACTGCCCGGTGCCGATTTAGCTTAAATTTAATCAACCGTTGCGCGCAAAAGTTATTGTTCCTACTGATGAAATAGAACGAAATAATGAAAAAAATGCAAAGATGCAATAGGCTTATAAATGCTAACGTTTAGGTTAGGTTTCTATGAATAACAATTATTAAAGATAGTTTTAAAGACCGGTCCTTAGACAAAACTGCACAAGCTAAGTTACTGTAGTAATTAAGTTGACACTATACGCCGTCTTTGTCCTGTCACCTGTTCAGTCCTCCTCTCACGCTCTAATGTGTTCTCCCTGGTGGGATTTATAAATAAAGGGGTGGGGTGGGGGTGGGGGAAGAGCGAGAGAGAGTTTGGAGAGAGACAGGGGGATTTCCTTGACGTCACCCATCTGCTGTTATGTGTTGTAAATGCGCCGCTCGCTTGGCTTTAGCGCGTGCATCACGCAGCGAGAAAAGCTGAGAGCAGCCTGCTTTCAGCTCGGCCTGGTACTTCATCACCATGTTGTGATCATTATAGGTCTTTCATTATAGATTATTTCATTATAACATTAATGTTGCTGCTTTCCTACGAAGAATCAATGTGGTACATCAATGTGTTGACAACAACTACAACTTCTAATTACTTTCTTCAGATTGCACCAATGCATTGCACTCAATCTCGCAATTCTATTTTCTTTCTGCATGCACATATGGATGTTTGCATGAGAGAGAGACGACCAACAGACAAGCAGAGACACAGACAGGCAACAAAGACATAGACAGACGGAAAGCCAGACTGAGACTAAAGTGCAAAGAGCTTTTAAAGTGGATGTCAATTCTACTGCATATTCAGATGTTTTGTAGGTCGAGGTGGCGGCCTGATCCTGCTGTGTGTGTGTGTGTGTGTGTGTGTGTGTGTGTGTGTGTGTGTGTGTGTGTGTGTGTGTGTGTGTGTGTGTGTGTGTGTGTGTGTGTGTGTTCTGATTTGATCAGGACGGATGTTTGGACAACGGTTAATCCCCTGCTGCTGGAGTGCGACCAAAACTAACGGGGCCACAGAGGGATAGTCTGGCAGAGCCACAGTGACAGCCAAGAATGGTTGCTGAAAAAACAGAAACACACTGCGTTCAAGTGAGCCCACTGAAGTTTGATGGGGGCAGATTGAAATACATATACAGAAATTAAAAACACTACAGCCACAGATGTATCGTCCGCAAAGCAGCTCAAAGTCATTAAGCCTGAAACTATTGCGTACTTAAATAAACATGATGGTGTTGATGGAGTGTCGATGGACTACATGGGCTTACATAACCTGGTCTCACCCAGACTGCTGCGCTGGTAGGGGTCCACATCAGGGTCCGCTGGCTGCTTCTTTCCTCATGTTCCGGAACATGGTTTGATGTGTTCTACTGCTGCACCAAAACTCAGAGCACCTTAAGATATTAGATGTTCGGGTGCAGCTAGGTGGCTCACGCTAGTGCATTAACCATGCAGGTAATATGCCTTGTAGCGACCCAGGTTTGATTCCCACTTGTGCTGTGGTACAAGTCATCCCCTCTCTTCTTCAACCCACTGTCCTGTCCGTAAAGGCACACAAAGCCCATACAAAATATATGTAGATAAGAACAAAGATATTAGATCAAAATCAATAAAGTCCCAACTACTGCAAGTTTCAAATTGATCCTGTCACAAAATAATTTCACAAGTGTGTTATGGTGCTGCTGTTTTTATTTATGCTCTCAAGTGACTAAGTGAGAGATACACAACACTCCATGGCCTAGTCATCTCCTTTATCAATGGTTGTTTTGAAATGAGACAACAGCAGAGGTGTTGAATAAGTCTCAGGGGGAAATATGATGGTTTGGTACATTAAGTTAAAGACAGTTGTAAAAACCCTTTTTAATTGTTTAAAATCGAAAAGGTCACAGGGGGTCAGACAGGACTTTTAAGTACTGTATGAACCCCACCACATGTTTCCCTACATTAGGGCTGACATCTGTATAAAACTGTTGAATTGCCAAATTCCATTACAGTGTTTAACCGACCTCATCCCTGACCCATAACAGGAAAGGATCACACACTAATGTAAACTGTCATTTTCTTTTTTTAACCATGGAAATGTTTCCAGGAAAACAGAACATTAGTCAAACTAATCCTATAAAGATGTGGAAAAACAAGGCACTCAAATAATATTAGTTGTTATTGTCTTTATAGAGGGAGGAAACAGTAAAGCAGTATGACACACAGTATTGTTTCAGAGAGAAACACACAGGTCAGAGAGCTGCTGGTAGGCCTCTCCAGGTTGTTACCAATAACAAATGTATATGTAAAAATAGATGTTGTGCAACTGGATTTCTTGACTCACTGGTCCTACTCGGATGAGCGGATTAGACTGCCAAAACTCCAGTGGGACTAATCTGGGCTATTGCCCCTAGAGATGAACTAGAGAGGAACAGTCCTGGGGACTCAAGCACAAAAAAACATCCCGCATCACACGACAGTTCTCAAGTACCGCTTTCCATTGCCAACTGAATCCATCAATCAACAAGGACCGTTGAGAGTCAGGGGGATGTGCATTATATGAATGAACACATGCAGTAATGTGTATCACATGCAAGGTTATACATATCACTGAATGAATGAAAAAACTAAACAACGTGGCATGAGGCTTACACGGACTGTTCCCTTCATTCACTCGATCTTTATTCCAGTGGGACAAGGGCCTCTCAGAAATTAAACCTCAAATCTGTGATTCCACCTTTTCCATTAGAGCCACAGTCTCTCTCTGTTCATAGATAGAAACTCATTAATCCACTCATTCAGTCCATAAGTCCTTGATCTGTAAACCCCTAACGCTGAGCTTTTAAAGAGGGATATTTTAGCGACAAACTGATTTTGCTGTGGTCTATACAGCAGAGGCAGCACATAGTCTATGAGACAGATAACAATATAAATCAATATCCCGCTTGGCCCTGTGACGGTCTGTCGGACACGTGCAGAATACACACATTGCACATTGAAAACGCATGCAGAGTAAGGGAAAATGACTGCCGGTTGCCTGGTTACAAAGACAGTTTTACTAGTTGCACTCTTGGAAAAACTGGGTCACTGTAGATACACATTTTAGCTTGTGATGCTGGGTTAACAACAATTTAACAAGGCAACTCTCTCCTTCCCCTCCCTCTTGCCTTCTTGGACAGTAAGGGCTGTGCATTGAGCTTTCCAACCAAACACCACAATGGTTGAGCACGTATGACCGGGTGCATAGCAGATGTCCCTCTGTGAATAAAATTGCACAGAGGGAAACACTTTAGTAGTTCAGAGCCATGCTGTCCCAAGTGGAACCAGCAGGTGTTTAAATCACCATGGTGCCTCACACACACACACCCACATGCAACATCCGCCACATGCAACAGACAAAAGGTAACCCATTATACAACAATCACCCAATAACAATGCAGAGCGGCATAATCAAACCGGTTTCCCATGTAGAGAGACATCTACTGAAGCCAATACACTCTGGCTGACCAGCACATGTAAGGTGCTACAACACATGTACACTCTCACACAGACAGGTAGTCCCACGCAGCCATCTTGGGTTTAAGCGTGGTGCACTCAATTAGGTTGAGCATCCTTTACCCTTAAGAAAAATATTAAAGCAGTCACAAACAAATTCTGATGATATTACTGTAATATCCACAGACTGTAAACAGTCTTGGCTTGTGTCTCACATCTCACGTTCTTATGTGCAGGGAATTACAATGTACACAAACGCTTGCGTTGAAATGTAAACATTGACTCTCTCTCTTTCTTTCTCACAAGCAAGCAAACAGACCAAGATTCTCTCTATTCAAAGTTTGAATAAAAAAAGAAATATTCCCAGTTGCCAAATGTATTTAAAAAAAGGGTAATATTTTATTAATTAAAATAATTGTGGGACATAGTAGACTGGAAGGCGAAGGTGATGTGGTTCCGCGCGTGGTCGAGGTAGGGGTCTGAGAAGGTGGTGGTGTCACCGGAGAAATGCCTCCACTGCATCAGCTCTGACATGCTGAGATGCTTCTGTGACACCCCTCCTTCTACTCTGTCTCCAAGACGACCCAGCTGGCAGGGCCTATCAGATCCCGGCTCCATTTCCTCTTCCATGGCTATCCAAAGTAAAACAATCATGTCAGCCCGTGTGTGTGTGTGTGTGTGTGTGTGTGTGTGTGTGTGTGTGTGTGTGTGTGTGTGTGTGTGTGTGTGTGTGTGTGTGTGTGTGTGTGTGTGTGTGTGTGTGTGTGTGTGTGTGTGTGTGTGTGTGTGTGTGTGTGTGTGTGTGTGTGTGTGTGTGTGTGTGTGTGTGTGTGTGTGTACCTTGAATTGTTCCATCCATGCTACAGTTGCAGTTGAGGAGGTCGTGCGTAAGAGAGGGGGTGTCCGTGAGGCTGAAAAGATCTCGCAGCTCACCGGCTGAAAAGCTGGTGTGCTCCCCCCCTTTGCCCAAGTCAACCACTGTGCCAGAGAGCCCCTGTTTGGACACCTGTCTCTGGAATATACGCTCCTCAATCGTACCTGCGTAAAGGCAGATTCAATACAGTGTATGTAAACAGTGTGTTGGTCTATTGATTCTAACGCTGTGTTGAGTGATTCAGGTAATCAATCTAGATTCTAGATGCTAAAAGATCTCAGAACCGGATCTCATTATAGTGGACAAGATCAGGATGGTAAATTTAGTTCAGGTCAAAATCTATATCACCAACGATGGTAATGTCATCAGATCAATTCTTACACCAGTTAATTTGCAATTAGATGTTGCGTAATACGGTCAGAAACACTGTGAATTCTGAATGAGCTGGGGAGATCATCCATGTGTTATCCCCTCTCATGCTTATCATGCACAGAGTGTCGTTGTCTTTTGATTTTCCAAGTTGCCCTATGTTTACTTGTCATGTGTGCCTGAATCAATCTGGGGATTGGTCCCGGGTGTTTGTCAAGTTCTCACCAGCAGTGAGGAGTCGGTAGATGTGTACAGTCTTCTTCTGTCCGTCCCTCCAAACTCGAGCCATGGCCTGAACACACCGGATAATGTTGTAAGCAATGTCTGAGTGTGCACACACTGCCACCTGTGGGATAACTTGAATCGATATGAAGTCTTGAAGTAAAAGCACTTCTAGTCCAACA
The DNA here is from genome assembly GCA_026745465.1 of Lota lota. Classification (NCBI taxonomy): domain Eukaryota; kingdom Metazoa; phylum Chordata; class Actinopteri; order Gadiformes; family Lotidae; genus Lota; species Lota lota. The sequence continues at coordinate 2,212,575 of JACYXH010000813.1, forward strand.
TTAATGTAATGAATGTCATTAATGTTATGTCTACATTATTTTTGTTGTTTACTTTTGTTCAGTGAATTGATAAAAACATAAGAATTAGAAACGCAAAGCCCAAGATCCGCTGCCCTACTTATACATAGAGCTTGGTACTTGGTGTCTAAATTCCTAGGCTTCTGTGTTCATGCCTGCACCTCACCTGGATGTCATTGGCAGGGTTCCAGTCAATGTCATACAGCACCAGGTGGGACGCGCCCACTAGATTAAGCCCCACCCCTCCGGCCTTAGAACTCAGCAGAAACAGGAAGTTGTTGGAGAAGGGACTGTTGAAATTGTCTACCAGCCGCTGCCTCTGGATGGTAGGGGTTTGTCCATCTAGTCGGCAGAAGGTGTAGCCCAGGTGCACACACAGGTCTTGGAGAAGGTCTAACGTCTGAGTGTAGTTGGACACCACCACAACCCTGCACGGACACACACCTTTAATGGTACACTGTTCTTTTAATTCTAGTTGATGATAACACACATGCTCCGATGTTCACACACACACGCATGCATGCACGGGCACACCCACACCTGTCTGAAGGGCTGAGGTGTCTGATGGCAGACAGCAGGTCTGACAGGACCAGGAGTTTCCCAGAGTCAGCAGTACTGACACCACCTGAAGAGTAGTCCTCTGGGAACAGAGCAGCCAGGCCCTCGTACAAAGTGTTCACCACTGAACCTCTGTCAGTTTTCTCCTAGATAAACACAGACCATTAACCTCTGTTCAACACTGTAGTCAATTCAATAGAGCAGTGGCGTATTATCTTATCTGCTATTTACGGTTTAGTCATTTTGCAGGCTCTTTTATCCAAACTGACTTCCAGTGAATTCAGATGCATGTTTTTAAGGAGCAGGTTGGGGTTAGACATCTTTTTCAAGAGGATAATATAGTGGTAAGGGACTTAAACACACTTAATCTAGAACCTTAAAAAACGGCAGTACAGTGGTCCTCTGGCCAATACATCCATACGAGCACACCAAAGCAGTTTTTGGTTTGGCGCAAAACACTGTCATGTAACTTCCTTGCAGTCATTGCCTGATCGTTGGCTTCTGTGATTGGATTCCTGTGCCGGCTCTGACCTTGACGGTGGCGTGCAGCAGGCCGGGGTGGTTACAGAGCTTCTTCAGGGCGGTGATGCAGGCCAGGTGTGTGTGGGTTTGGCTGGAGCCCTGCAGGCAGGCCCTGAACACCCGGTGGCAGAGCAGCTGCTTGTACAGCTCCGTCTGCAGGGCTGTGGCGCCGCAGAACAGCGTCCAGTCGTGGCGCGGCGGCAGGTAGCAGTTGATGATCTCCTGGGTGCGGCGCAGGATGAACATGCCGGTGAGGCGGGACAGCTCCGTGGCTCGCTCCTCCCCTAAAACCCTCTCCTCCTTTGAGGAGAGGAGAGAGGGTGGTATTTAACACGGTTAAGCAGTGTACATATCCACAAGAAATGAACAAATAATATGTGAAGAGAAGATAAGAGACATGGAGCCCTTTAGTCCTATAGCCGCCACCGGTTTCAGTGTGTCACATTATGTAATGCCTCTGTAGTGTTCTGTGTTCATCGATCTATCGTCCATGTTGTGCTTTAGTATCATGTTGTACTGTTGTCTGTGGTTGCTAAAGAAGTATTGCATCTCAATGAGACTAACCTGAGAACATAAAGGTAAGATATTCAGTACCTCTGTGCAGGAGGGCTGTCGCGAGCGCAGGATGGGCTCCTCATACACCTTCCTGTAAGCGGCCGAGGAGCCCAGGATCCCTGGGTTGACAAACTCTATGATGGCGTAGAACTCCTGCAGGTCGTTCTGGACGGGAGTACCTGTACAACGCCAATACAGACTGCATTTGCAAGGGGTTTGTAGTTCTTATCGCTGTTCATAGACCATACAAAGACTACAGGAGGTTGACTACAGGATTTTCATTCGTCACTGATTGGGTCAGGGTTAGTTCAACGTACCATCGTTGCTGTTGGTATAAGCTGGTCATAATGTGAATCTGAATCATCAATCGTGTTTCAAACAGAAGGAAAAAGTATCATGTGTGACGCTAGCATGTGGGTTATTTGCTTGTTTTCTTCCACTGGTGGGCCAGCACTGATACGGGACTGGAAGTTAGTATGGGTAAGAGAAGGCAGTGAGGTCCAGAAGGAAGGAACCACCTGTCAGTATGACCCTGCGTCTACAGCTGAGCCCGCTAATGGCTGAGGACGTCTTGATGCTGCTGTTCTTCAGCCGGTGACCCTCGTCACAAACAATGAGGCCAAACTCCAGCTTCTGGATCTGGAACCAATTCCAACATGATTCACATGTAATGGCTGCACAACATGTGTAAACAACGTAAACCCCAGACCGAATACTGCTGGAAATTTACTCAGGTGTGTCCTACCTGCTCTAGAGAGCGCAGCAACATCTCATAGCTGATCACCAGAACACTGTGAAGAGGAGAGGCCACAAACTGCTCTATCCTGTGGTCCTAAACACACACACACACACTTTAGAAAATGCTAGTTCTTTAGTCATACAAGGAGACTGACACCGCATGGGATCTTACTGATCCAATATTATGAATGGCATACTTCATTGTTTTGTCCTTCAGAACGTTCAACCCTTTAGAGAGATATACTGCAGCCCATCCCTCCCCGGTGGGACATGAACCCTCTCAGCTCCCCTGGTGAGACATGAACCCTCTCTGCTCCCCTGGTGAGACATGAACCCTCTCTGCTCCCTTCACCTGGTCCACAGCGTAGACGCTGATCCTCTCTCGGCCCAGCCACTTGTTGAACTCCGCCCCCCAGTTCTGCACCAGGCTGCCGGGGGCCACCACCAGAACACGCTTGGCCATGGGCTTCCCACCGTACGGCCCCTGTCTGAGCAGCGTCCAGGACAGTGCCACGCTCTGCAGGGTCTTCCCCAGGCCCATCTCATCAGCCAGGATGGCCCCGTGGCTGGACGGCGCCCTGGAGCAAAGCAGACGGGGAAGCAGATGGAAGCAGATGGATAGACTGCATCACTGAGGAGAGTGGCTTCATCTGGATCAACCTGACGTCAACCACTTCAGGTCCTTTTTTCAGCAAATGTTCAGAATATTGGTTCTTCTTAACTGTTGTATCATTATCAGGATCCCTATGCGTGTTTTTTAATACAGTTTATAATCCATTACCTCATGCCCATCACACACTCGTAGAGGAAGAGCAGGCCTTCCCTTTGGTGGGGTCGAAGGTTAGTGGCCAGGTGAGGGTCCACAACCACGTCCACCACAGGTAGCCCTGCTTTGTTAGAGGCCCACTGGTGATTGGTGGAGGGACGCGGCATCACCAAGGCACCTACAGACAGAGAGAGACAAAGCACAAAGGGACTTGTGGGTTTCAAAAACACAAATGAATGGCCCACACATTCATACAAGCATCAGCAGCTGACATCCAACACTGCACAACCAGCCTCTTAATCATCGTTGATTCTGGTTGCATAAGAGTTCACAAGATTCCACTTATTTCCAAAACAACACAGCACAAGGCTTGCAACCTTTCGTTACAGAAGGATGTGTTGCGTCAAGAACCCGACACGCATTGGGAAATCCAACTTGTGCGCCAAAACGCATCTGAAACACATGCAGTAAAGTTGACCTACGCAGAAAAACTCTGTAGCTGTGTGGTACAAACCAGTACTGGGTTGCAGAAAAAATATGCATCGGCGACTTTCTACGCAACCAATATGTATGAGGCATTATAAAGTTAGGAAAGAAGGTTCCTTGATCAAGGACCGTTTTCCAAAAGGGCTTCAATCCAGCAACCCTGTTATTGCAGGCCGGACATTGTCCCGGGCCATTAGTGCCAGGGTGGTGGCGTGTGATGCTAGCTGTGATGTGCTTGTTGCTACCTGCAGCGAGGGGGTCATGGCGGGGCCTGCAGGGCTGCTCTTGCTGCGCTCTGGTGCCTGCATTCTCCGTTCTGCCCAACAGGGGGCTGTAAAACGGTTTGGATGCAGAGCGACGAGGGGGAGGTGGGCCGGACTTGGGACCCGCCTCGTCCTTTTCCACGTGGGCCTCTTGGAAGCAGCGACCCCTGGCAAAGTCTTCAGCAGGGATCACCCCCATCACCTCCACTTCCTTCCCCCCGACCATCAGAGTCTCCCCCTCACACAGAGAGGCAAGCTCAGACACCTTGTAGCCACTTCCTGTACGCACACACAACACAACACAAGACAAGGACTTTTGACTGGATCAGCAGTCATACATTACATTAGATTAAATATAAGGACATATCATTACACACATGGAGTATTACCAAGGTATTAACTATTATAAAGGAACACTTTTCATTGCATCTTTCTTACTTCAATCTGTTTTTGTGTCTTTTACAGATTGCACTGGTCAAAAGTTGTAAAAAAAAAAAATTCAACTACTCTACAGTTGCATGGAGGCAAGAACAAAGAAAGAGTGTCTCACCTTTGCCGATGTCTTTGCCCTCCATGTCTTTGAGTGTAGCGGTTCGTCCTCTGGTCACCAGCACAGCATCCCCCTCCCAGCGCTTGTGCTTCTTCTTGCTGGCTTTACACCACATCACATTGAAGTAACCAGGCCCGGACGAGCTGGGGGTACTGTCTGGAACTCCCCGTGCAGGATCTGCGGAAGATCCCGCCTTCTCCACTGGAGTCTGGGGAGAAGAGCCGTGAGGTAGCTGAGGAGAACAGCCAAGTCCTGGGAACAAAGGGAGAAATCTACAGTGGATGAAGATGTTAACCTAGAGAGAACTCGACCATTCAACAAGATATAAAACCACCAGCAGAGGGGGCTATACTACCGTTTAACAGCTAGTTGTGCAGTCAGGTTTATGGTTAATCCACACATCAGGAAAAAAAGAATATACTAGAGTAAACACAACGGGAACCATTTTATACATCGAAATAAATTACCAGTAAAATATGTGTTGTACCACCAAACTGAAGATAGGAGCTGCCATTCACAGCTACTGTTTAAGAACCACAAAACTGTTGATAATTTTTTAATAAGTGCATGAACGTTGAAATGGGAAACAACACTCTTGTACCATTTCACAATTACATTTAAATAACATCACACATCAACGATTCCATTAAATTAAAAAAAACATCCATGTGCTCCCTGTTTTTTTTTTTTTTCAATCTACAGATGAGGATTTCTGTTCCATACAAATGTCTTGACAAGGCCTTGAAATGGATGGGCTCATCCCACCAAAAAATTGAAGTATCACAGTGCAAAGTCCATAGATATTTGTTAACTTGTCTTGTTACTATGGTTGCCTCCTGTAGGGCAGAAAGTGGATTATGAGCTACATCTCATAAGTAAAATAACTAAAGATTGCGTTGAAAGGCTTATTTTCCCAATCTTTCGCTCTCCTTTGCAAACTCTTCCCAAATTAATAAAATGATCAGTCACTAAACTACGCCAACAGTGTCAAATACACGTTCTGAAATTTTGAGAATACCTAACTCACGACATCACGCGTTTCATTCCCTTGCGCTTCAGCATTATATTAAGGTTTTGCTCTGGCAGGTCATTAGTAATATGGTTTACTATGACAAAAACGGAGCTGTAGGCAATACATCGTTACACTACGCCACTTAAACGTATTTTGGGGTAAAACAGTTCTCAAGCCGAAAATTTAAAATATATTGATGCATTGAGGCTGGGGGTCTTAAGTCTTCTCCTCAGTTAGTGTGCGCTATAGAGCAGAGGTTCTCCACATTTTCATCTCAGGACCAAAAATACCATTTCAGTGTGTCCTTGGGACCCAACCACACACTCAGAAAACTCTGAGCACTCTGAGTTTTCAGGAGGGTTTGGACCCACCTCCAACTGGGCCGCGACCCATTGTGAGTCCCTTCCAAGCGTTTAAGCAACGTTGCGATAAAGGCAGGCTGTGTCTCATCAGGTCATGTGCTATAGAGGAAGAGGCAGCCCGTGTCTCAGTCTGGCCGCCCTCAGCCTCTCCACTTTGATCTTGGCTCTCAGAAGCTCCTCCTCCAGCTCCTGCTTCCTCTTCAGCCCCTCCCTCTTTTCCTCCAGGTACACCGCCACCTTCCTGTGGTTGGCCAGAACCAATTCGTGCTCCTCCTTGGCGAAGTGGTGGGGCCGGAAGCGCTCCTGCTCCAGGTGGTCGTGGGGGTACAGGTCGTTGGGGTACAGGTCGTGGTGGGGGTCCACCAGCGGCGAGCCGGAGAGGGGGATGTTGACAGAGGAGGTGGACAGGGCGGGGGACAGGGACGGCTCGTAGTCCTGGACGCTGACCAGGGACTGGTCATCCACGTTGTCTACATGCTCGTGTTCCCTAACCCCCTCCGGTCCCGTGTGGGTGGGCAGGATGGGGAGCTCGGGTGGCGGCTTCACGTCCTCCTCTGGCTCCAGCTGGACCAGCTTGTGAGCGACCGGGAGGGCTGCTGGGTAATCCTGCAGGCCAGGCAGAGAGGAGCTGCTAGCAGGGTGCTCGATGGGAGAGTTGTGCTTGTTGTATATTAACCTGCAGATGGTGAGGACCAGCAACACGCATCAATGGCACAACTAGGTCACTGTTGATATTTTCAATAGCAATACGTTTTCAAGGAAAATTAAGAAGGCTACAATTAACATGTTTAGTCAAGTTAAGAAAAGTAAGAATTCAAAACAAGAATTATTAAAATGTTATAATAGTTCATATATTTAAAAAAACGTGCCTTAGTCTACATGTATTTTGGTGCATGTAGTGTGTGATCTCGATATGAAAGATAATTTTTTAATAGGTCTTAATGTATAGTAAAAAGAATACGGAAAAAATATTGCGTTTGGTATTTCGATTCTACGGTGCGTTTTAGTTTTTTTCTCAAAAAACATGGCATAAAGTTGTCACACGGACCCTATACCTGCGCAGTGCTTGGTCTTTATCCTGTACAGGTACGTGGTGAAACAACTGTGGGATCATGTCCATCACTCTCCTGGTTGGCTCCGAAATGCTTCCCCTGTATTCGGGCTGGGCGTGTCTCCTCTGCATCAGCTCCTGCTTGGCCGACTCCTTCAGTCTCTTGTACAGAGTCCTGAGGCCCTGAGCGGTGCGCTGGGGTCTGTCCCCTCCCAACGCGTTGTACTGGTCGGCCACGGTGTCCCAGCACTTGTTCTTGTCTACGATGACGGCATGCTTGTTTGTGTGCTCCTCCAGAATGCGCACGTGAGGGCGTACCAGCTTCAACAGGTCAAGCTTCTCGGATAGGGTGAAGTTGGAGGAGCGCGACTTGCCTACCATGCTAGACAGAAACAAGGAGCCCGATGCCATCTTCAAAGCATGGCAGGGCCGAAGCTGGGCAAAATAGTGCCTCTGATCAGACACGTTTCAATTACCCCACTTGTGAACTTTGACTCTTCGCTGCTCCACCCTAAGTTCCCTTTGTTCCTGATCTTAATGATGGCCTCCAGCTGTCCTTGTCTTTGTCCACGGCGAGAAAGCTGATACTGGTTTAATTCTTTAACAAAAAACGTGTTTCGTTTTCCCAATCAAAACCAATCCATGTCTGACCTGCATGGGAACATATACACGCTCCCTTGGTCCTCTCTCTGCTGTGTTGCACAACAAAAACAGACTGTGCACACAATAAGAATCAGGCTTAACTAGGCCAGCCTCGTTTAGGCCCCCGCCTACCGCGGAGGGCTCTACAATGAATTCCTCCCAGCTTAGGCTGACGTAGTTAAGCCGCTTAAACCCGGCCCGACCTACTTACAGCTCGGTCTCTCTAAACCCCAAACCAAGCATAGCATTCACACCACAGTAACGCAGCTTCTTTTTATTAACACGGGTCGTTATACAGAGAATATATATGGAAATGTACACTTAAAGCACGGCATTCGCCTTTAGGTAATTGCTATTAAGCCTTTTTTCTCTCGTGACAATAGGAGACGAGTGGGGAAATAGCGCTGGCTTAACTAAAAGGGGGAGGGGACATCTGTGCCTGAATGCCTGCAAGTAGCAGTGCTTTATATATACACACACAACAAACCTAGCGGTGTCGCGACTGCGTAAGTAAATGACAGAATTATTCACACCAAATCCAGCATCTAATTGTGCCTACGGAAACAATAAGATTGCATACACAGGAGATGGGCATAGGCACTAGTTGCTGTCGGGAAAGGAGGGAGGGAGACGAGCCGAGTTTGCCCACTGATCCTGAGCACAGTCCTAATCTGCCAAGCGCTGCCGCTGCACAACCCACGCCTATTAACATAATGCTAGACCTGCTGTCACTTCGCTTGGTTTAACCGCTTGTTGTCTCGAGAGATATGGGCGTTTTGTGGCAATTAAGGAATCCCGAAAACGGCGACATTTCTAACAATTATTTTACAGTTATTCTTTCGCTGGACATGAATAAACCGTATTAGAGAACTTCATCGTTGTGAATGCCCAAAACCTGGGGAGACGTTCTTTGTCCACCATGAGAGAAAGACGACTGCTTGCAAAATAGCTTTGATTTAGGGTACCAAGCGAATTATAATTTTTTGGAGCAAGTTGTTTGATTAGCTGTTCTCAACCCCTAATGAGCGGGGGGGGGGGGGGGGGGGGGGGGGGGGGGGGGGAATCTAAATTTTTGGGAGAAAGTCACATCTAGAATTTAACATGTTAATGGTTTTACGCATGGCTTACGCTGTTATACCACGCGATTCTCGCATAGCCTATACTGCAACGACGTTGAATGTCAAGTTATGATAAAATACGATTCATGTGAGCAAGGTACACCAAAGCACAGCAATACATTGAGGGAGTTTGTATGATTGTAATGCAGACGCTAGGCTTCAGCACCCTTCATACAGAGTGGGGTAACCTTCTGTATCACATGTTTGGGTAGCCTTTCCTCACAAATCTGCAAGCAATATACCTACAACCTTAAAAATATATATTTTTAATGTTCCATAGAAAAACAAATGATGTCAATTTGGGATTATTTCATTTGGCCGTGTTTTTAACATCGACCTCCTTTGTTTTTGTAAAAACAACGTAATTTTCTCCAAAGAAAATAGGTGAATTCATATATTTACAATAATTGTGACAGATAACACACGAGGGTTTTTATCTTTCATGTTCTTGAGTTCTTACCTGTTCCGTACTCTACAGTTATAACTTGCGGACATTCGTCTGCTTCTATGTCATTTTCTTTCCTTTCTGCTGCGTTGAGGACCCGCGCCAGAGCCCTGGATATGCCCGGAGCAGCAGCCTCAGTAGGACTAGGCCAGGGCACCTTCAATGGGGCATCAAAAGCAGGCACAGCCAGACTCCTCTGGACCTGGCACATTAAGAGATAATGAGTACCTGGACAATTATCACATAGCCATATCATTTGTTTGGAGCCTATTTTGTTGAATAATGAGCCATTGAACTATAGGGACAGACTATAGGGAAGTCTAAATTACCTCTGTCAATATGTTGTTGGTTTTTGGAGCCAGGTTGTCAGCATGCACCTGAGGATGTGCTAATGATCCGGGAAGAGATCCTCCAGGCGGCAGAAACCTGGGCATTTTTGCAGCGTTGCCGGAGAGCCGACTGGGGGCTCCAGAACGGCGCATAATTGTAGCAATAACCTGCCGTAATTAGACATTTTGGAAGGGATGGCTGTGTTTTACTGTCAAACGTGTAACATTGCATTTTGTACAATGAAATTGTTATGACAAGGCCAGGGTCATCCACGTAGTAAAAACAAAAGGCTTTTGACAAAGCATGGTTAAATATGTCTTTCTAAATGTTGCCAAAAATATGGTAACACAGCTGTAGAAATATCATAGATGCTGAATGAATACATTCACGCGAATAAACTCAATCTTTAACGTTACTGTTAATGGTGAGGCAGTGGACGTTATCTGTTTGGGACTTTAACGTTACATTATATTGTGACTAGCAGGCTAACACGTTAGCAACAAATAGTATTTACCTAGTAGCAGCAAAGTAGTGTAACGTGTGAGTGTGTTATAATGTCCGTTATATTAATGAATTGTTTGACGCAGATGACAGTGGTAGGTATGGTACTTACCACCCAAAAGTTACACTATTCGCCTCGTACTTCATTCATGAAATGTCACAAACTTTTGTTTTCATTTTGTATGAAGTCAGTCTTCGGATTCTCCCGCTGAACGGTCTCGAAACGCCATTGGTTTAATGATAAAATGGGAGGAGTCATTGTCGTGTTTGTGCATGCGTTTTTCTCATCTAGACAGAGGGGGCAGTCAGGAAACGTGCCGCCGTACCATCCGTTTGTGCTTGCATTAGGACATGGACGGCACCTGTAGGAAAGTTGGTAGCAGTTATTTCGAGGTCTAAATGTGTCCTATAATTCACCCCACTCACTCCACAAGCGATGCTTTGGTTTAATCCTTGTTTGTTCAGTTCCGATAATAGGGTTTATCAGCGCAAGATATGACAACTGTACATTTGTTCTTTTATTATTAGTTTGATGTCTATGACTGACCTATTTTTTTGTGGGACATAGGCCTATTGTGTGACAGATAGAGGTTGCTCTTTGAATTATGTTGTCTAAAAGAATGTGATCTAATGTTGTCGGTGAGACAAATCCAATCACGGAGGAGGCCATAATCCTTGTTAATCCAACATCCAGAGAGAAAGCACGGGAGTGACTGATGCAGGCATGGAAAGGAAAGTTGACAATAGTTAAATGATAACATTCTGCTGAGGTGGCATACACGTCATCCCTCTTTTAATGGTATGCCAGCTAAATAGCACATAGGCCTACAGCTGTAAATGTGGTTTTGTATTTTGTGTGTGTATGTGCGCGTGCTCGCTATCCTGCATTTGAATGTCCCCTACATTTGTGCGCCTCTGTAATTCTGACAGACTATCTTGTTCTCGCCTGGCAGCTGTCTGGCCGTGTATTGAATCCTTGTTGTCACGGAAACCCGTCCACAGAGACGGTCCACAGGGTGAGGCAAGGGGCTTCAGGGAACGAGACCCTCACCTGGATGAAACAACGGGGAAGGGCGAGAGGAGGAAGAAGTGAAACAAAACTACTGACAAAGGTGAATATCAAGAACTCTGAAGTTAATTTTGGATATAATCAAAGGATAACAAGCCAGGTAAGAATATCTATTGGACATATTGAAGAAGAAGTGGTGAAATAGGAGATTTTGCATGACATATCTTCTACCTTTGTCGTGTATGACAATAGAGTAGCCTACGTAGTTACCAATTTCTGTTCACAAATTAGGACCAGCCGGCTTTTACAATTGCAGCATTATTGCATTTTTGTATTATAAAGAAGAATAAAAATACAATTGTAAATCCCTACATTCGTTGCATCAATCACAAGGAAATGTGTAGCATTAGTGTTTAATTTAACTGTAGTAACCTTTTATTTAAATAATGGAATTTACGTATCTAATGCATGTTTCATCAAGGCCTTACACACACACACACACACACACACACACACACACACACGCACACGCACACGCACACACACACACACGTTTGTCATAGTATATTAACTGTCATAACCCTGTCCTACATGTTACTGTGTGAATGCGCATGTGCAGGATGGGCTATGATCTGGAGAGGTTTGTGGGCTATGTCAACGATGGCCTGCTGTGCTGTGTGTGTCGAGACGTGTTGGAGCGCCCCCTTCAGGCCCCCTGTGAGCATGCCTACTGCAGCGCCTGCATCAGCAGCTGGTTGCTCCACCACCACTCCTGCCCCGAGGACCGCATGCCGCTGGACGTTGGCAGCCTCAAACCACTCTACAGGTGCTGGCCTTTCTGCAAGACTTCTAAAACCTTCTCTGTTACTGTGTGGTCTCCATTGATCTCTATCTATCTCTGTTACTGTGTGGTCTTAATTTATCTATCTCTGTTACTGTGTGGTCTCCATTGATCTCTATCTATCTCTGTTACTGTGTGACCTCCATTGATCTCTATCTCTGTTACTGTGTGGTCTTCATTGATCTCTATCTATCTCTGTTACTGTGTGGTCTTCATTGATCTCTATCTATCTCTGTTACTGTGTGGTCTCCATTGAGCTCTATCTATCTCTGTTACTGTGTGGTCTTCATTGATCTCTATCTATCTCTGTTACTGTGTGGTCTTCATTGAGCTCTATCTATCTCTGTTACTGTGTGGTCTTCATTGATCTCTATCTATCTCTGTTACTGTGTGGTCTTCATTGATCTCTTTCTCTGTTACTGTGTGGTCTTCATTGATCTCTATCTATCCCTGTTACTGTGTGGTCTCCATTGATCTCTATCTATCTCTGTTACTGTGTGGTCTTCATTGATCTCTATCTATCTCTGTTACTGTGTGGTCTTCATTGATCTCTATCTATCTCTGTTACTGTGTGGTCTTCATTGATCTATTTCTCTGTTACTGTGTGGTCTTCATTGATCTCTATCTATCTCTGTTACTGTGTGGTCTTCATTGATCTCTATCTATCCCTGTTACTGTGTGGTCTCCATTGATCTCTATCCATCCCTGTTACTGTGTGGTCTCCATTGAGCTCTATCTATCTCTGTGCATGTGTTGTTTTCATTGATCTCCATCTATGTATGGTCTCCTGATATCTGTTCAAAATGTAGACCTGTCCCCTGTATGTAATGTAGAAGACAAACAGGTAAATATGTTAGAACGATCTGTCCATCTTATCTATTCTGTCTTTTACTCATTCTTTCTTTTGTTATGTTTGTATGGTGTAAAATAGCCATTTATATCCATTTGCATGGTGAATATTACCTTCTGTGTGTATGGTGAATATTACCTATTATTTTCTGTGGATATGGTGAATATTAACCAATACTTTCTGCGTGTATGGTAAATTCAGCTGTTTGTTTCTCTGTGTATGGTGAATATTAACCCTTACTTTCTGTGTGTATGGTGAATATTGACAATTACTCTCTGTGTGTGTGGTGAATATTGACCATTACTCTCTGTGTGTATGGTGAATATCAGCTGTTTGTTTCTGTGTGTATGGTGAATATCAGTGGTTGTGTCTGTGTATGGTGAATATCAGCTGTTTATTTCTGTGTGTATGGTGAATATCAGTGGTTTGTTTCTGTGTGTATGGTGAATAGCATCTGTTTGTTAATGTGTGTATGGTGAATATCAGTGGTTTGTTTCTGTGTGTATGGTGAATATCATCTGTTTGTTCATGTGTGTATGGTGAATATCATCTGTTTGTTTCTGTGTGCATGGTGAATATCAGCTGTTTGTTTCTGTGTGCATGGTGAATATCAGCTGTTTGTTTCTGTGTGCATGGTGAATATCATCTGTTTGTTAATGTGTGTATGGTGAATATCATGTGTTTGTTTCTGTGTGCATGGTGAATATCAGCTGTTTGTTAATGTGTGTATGGTGAATATCATCTGTTTGTTTCTGTGTGCATGGTGAATATCAGCTGTTTGTTTCTGTGTGTATGGTGAATATCAGCTGTTGGTTGAGCTGTTTGTTTCTGTGTGTATGGTGAATATCAGGTACATGAGGAATGACCTGGGCCGACTGCAGATCCGATGTGTGAACGCAGGCCAGGGGTGTGAGACGGTGTGCGCCCTGGAGAACCTGCACACACATGAGGATGAGTGTGAGTTTGCCTTCATCGCGTGTCAGAACACAGGTACAAGGCCTCCACTCTCATCTGTCGTAGCTCACTCTCCAGTCATAGCTCATCTGGAGACATTTGAAAGGAGAAAACATAGTTGAATACTATTCATTGAAATGAATGTATCTTACACTGACTGACAAATACACATTCTAATGTGGGTCTATTGGACATGCAAGGAGCATATGCAAGTTCCTGAATACATTTAATCATTGGTTTTAATTCTGGCATTTTCTTCACAGTATTATCTCATTTCTTATTGTTGTATTGTGTGAACAATCAAAAAGTGTATCAAACTCAAACTGTTTGTTATCTTTGTTTATTATTAGATGTGTGTATATTTAAAGGTATTCTAGTTTAAACAGGTTTATAACTGAGAGGATAAAAAAAAACTAACGACAATGATTGGGCTAGGAAATCCATCACTCGCTTGTGCTGCATTTGTTGTCATGGCTGCATTACTCGCATACTTAGAACGGTTTCACTGGAAGGAATTCTCCAACCAAACATAACCCACTGACCTAGTTCTGGCTCCTTTTACCATGGTTTATTTACGCTGGCTTAATTTATGTGTGGGTGATTTGTTTACACATGTGACACCTGTAATTGACAGGTGGAGAGTACATATGTTATTACTGTGGTACGTATAGCTGACGAGTGAGAGCATGCAGTGTTCTGTTTCTTTTGTAGTGTTTTCAGTTTGATTGGTAAGGTTTGGTCTTCCCCAATAAAGGTTTTGCTAACGTTAGTACTGGTTATGATTCATTGGGAGTAAAAGGCTAAGGCTGTTTTGTCATTATGGTGTTGTTGAATGCAGTGCTGTGCTGTGTTGTCTTTATATTTTGTGTATGTGTATATAACACATATGCAGAAACTAACTTACCTAATGAATCAATCATCTCCCAGTGGATTTAGTCTTAAATGTGTTGTGATAATGTGTTTAAACTTTGATGCATGAATATCATGGTTAACTCCTGTTACCTGTGTGATGTGAGATGTGCTATCACCTGTTCTTCCCAGGGTGTCCGGTGCAGGTGGAGAGGCGTGGCTTGGAGGCTCACCTGTCAGAGTGCATGTTCCGCAGCAGGGAGTGTCCCAATGGCTGTGGCCACACCCTTCTGTCTGTTGACCAATCACAGCACAACTGCGTGGCAGAGCTCCGCACCGAAGTGGAGATGCTCAGGTGTGCATTTTACGAGGACTAGCTTTAGTTTAGTTTTTTCTATAACACCGATTTGTGGATTTTGCTTGTCGAGATAACTTGGCTCCCCCTCAAATGTTTTGTGGAGGGCGGAGATGTTGTGCAAAGTGGACGAGGTGAGGCGAGAGATGGAGTCTCGTCTGGACTCCCAGAGGAGACACATGGTGCAGAAGGAGTCACAACTGAAGAATGACGTGGAGGAGCTCAAGGTGACCACATGGTCCTTTATGTATTTATAGGGTTAGAAGGCTGGAGGCATACATGGGGTATAGGTTTATTTAGTTAATCCAATAGCAAACCTCAAACAAAAGGCCATGTTACAGAGGAAGAAACCACATGTAAAAACAAAAGGACAAATATTAAAAAATAACACAAAATTAGAAATATAAAATAAAGTGGAAGATAATATAGTTGTGCAGACATCTTTTTATTTATTTATAAAAAGCTGCAGCGAACGTTTTGAGCCTTGATTTAAAAGAATAAAGTGTTGAGGCAGACCTCACATGTTCTTAAAGTTTGTTCCAGATCGGTGGTGCATGAAAACTAAAAGCTGCCCCACCATGCTTGGTTGGAACCCTTGGAACAGTGAGCAGGCCGCTCCCTGATGGCCTCAGAGCTCTAGTGGGCTCATCACACACAAGCACATCAGACATGTATAATGGACCTAAACCATTTGAGTAATGTGGTCTGCTTTCTTAGGAAGTTTCTTAGTACCCCTAACCCTTAGTTAAAACTCTAACAGCAGTATTCTGGATGAGTTGGAGCTGTCTTAACAGCTTTTTTTGAGACCTGTGAAAATGCATTCTAGTAGTAATGCCACAAACACTATAATCATATCAATCATATTCTCAATGCAGGGCCAGTTAGCACGGGTGATGTGTGACGTGCGTGCCCTGCTGGGGTCAGAGCGTCTCAGGAGACGAGAGCTGGCAGAAGCAGAGCTGGAAAAAAGAGAGCTGTTGGAACTCCTCAGAGACCTACAGCCAACCAGGAGCCAGATCCCGGACCTACAGCCAACCGCCATCCAGCATCGGGAAGACCCACAGCCAATCTGGTGGGAGCTCCACAGGGAAGAGCCAATGAGACACCAGCAGTTGGAGGGATTCTCACAAGGCACCAATCAGTCAGCGTCTTCCGGCCAGTGTAGAAATGCCGTGAGCACACCACTTTCTCCCCTGATGGGAGAGGGACCTGGCAAGACCAGCACCCGCAGTGTCACCCTGGACTGCATCAAGAAGAAGAACCGCGAGGTAACCGTCATCTGAGTGGCTAGGAGGGACTAGAACGCTACAGTAACGGCAATGAAATGATGACCGCTGCAGTCTGGGAAGTTTGTTTTGGGTGTTTTAGAATTGGTTCAGCATTAAACTCAATACAAACTCCTTTCATGCCAAAGCTGTGTTAAAGAGTGAAAGGACATTGTTGCTGATAAGACATATCCTGGTGATGATACAGAATATTAGGGCAGGAATAGACAAATACTGTATTAGGGATGGTTCGTAATGATCTTTTTGAACAATTAGTTTTTGCAAGTGAGACTACTTGCACCACTCAGACATGGTGATCACAAATGTATTTCAGGAAATTATCTTTTGATATGAAAACATGTTTCATGTCGTCTTCAATCTGTGATAAATAAATGATGCAATTGAATGGCAGATGCAATAATTTAGTTTATAATTTTGAATGCCATACCTGTTTGTGTAAATCGGTGACTTCCTGGAGGAGAAACGGTTGAATTTGTGTTAGCATAGTGTCAATCCAACCATTTTAGCTTTTTGTCTACTCAGAATTTTCTATCCATCTAATTGAACCGGTCTTTTTTATATTTTTATAACATCCCATTGTCACAGTACTTTCAATTAATTAATTTGATAAATCCTAAATAAAGCTTGTCACTCATAATGTTAATGTGTTCGGTTTTGAGACAAATAATTACTATAACAATATTTATTTTATTTATTTTAAAAATATTTATTTTGTTGTGTTGCTCGTGCACCAGTACACTAAAATGTACACACAAAACTAAAAGTAAGTTCAGTAACAACCTTTATTCTCTCACACAAAAACACAAAAAAGAAGTCCATTCCATATAGTCACTTTATCATAATCCACCAAAGACTGGTCTCCACGCAGACGGTAGGAATAGCGTTGGGTTTGGTCCGTTTAAAGCCTCCACAGGCAGGCATTGTCTGACCGAGTTCACCTGGTGAAGGAGCGGACGTGCCGTCCCCGGCCGCCAGCACCTCCCCCGCCGCTAAACTTACTCCCTTGAGATCCTCTTCCTCCTGCGCCTCCACCACCACCACCTCCTCCTCCTCCTCCTCCTCCTCCACCACCTGCTCCTCCTCCTCCGCCTCCGCCTCCTCCTCCTCCACCACCACCACCACTACCCCCTCCTCCTCCGCCTCCTCCGCCTCCACCTCCTCCACCAGCACCGAGCCAAGAGAGGCCAGTGCCCCCGCGGCCTCGTGGAGCTCTGTCTCTTGGAGCAAGACGGTACGCGCCTAGTGGAAAGAAACAGACGTTCTTAACAGACATTCAGATCACAGCATTGATGGCAGATGACGTGATGTGGTTATGTGTGATTCGGGGTGTCTGTATGCCTGTGTATGAGGTGTGTCTGTATGCCTGTGTATGAGGTGTGTTTGTATTCGTGTGAGTTCATGGCGTGTGTGTGTGTGTTCATGGAGTGTGTGTGTTCATGTGTGTTCATGGAGTGTGTGTGTTCTTGTGTATAGGGTGTGTGTGTGTTCATGAGAATGAGGTGTGTGTTTGTGTACATGTGTATGAGGTGTGTGTGTGTGTGTATTGGGTGTGTGTGTGTTAATGTGTATGTGTTCATGTGTGTGTTCATGTGTATGAGTTGTGTGTGTTCTTGTGTATGGGGTGTGTGTGTGTGTTAATGTGTATGGTGTGTGTGTGTTCATGTTCATGTGTATGGGGTGTGTGTGTGTTCTTGGGGTGGGTATGTGTCCATGTCAATGGGTTTGTGTATATGGATGTAGTTGCATAGTACATCTTGCGCATAAATGTATGGGGTCTTTTGTGTATGTTGTTAGTTTTCTTCTGTATTGGGTGTGTGCATGTCCTTGTCTAGGGGGCTATATATGTGGTCTTGTGTATGGATGTGTATGCGTAGTATGTGTGTTGCGTATAAATTATCTTGTGTATATATAAATACATATTAATTGTTTGTGTTCTTGTGTATGGCAGGGCTGTGTGTGTTCTTGTGTGTGGGGTGTGTATGCGTCCATCTTTGGGTGTGTGTAAGTGTCCGTGTGTTTAGGGGTGTGTATGTAGGGGTGTGTATGTCTGTGTGTTTGGGGGTGTGTATGTGGGGGGGGTGTATATGTCTCTGTGTTTGGGGGTGTGTATGTCTGTATGTGGGGGGGGTGTATATGTCTGTATGTGTCCATGTGTATGTGGGTGTGTGTATATGTCTCTGTGTTTGGGGGTGTGTATGTGTGTTTGGGGATGTGTATGCATCTGTGTGTGTAGGGGTGTGTATGTGGGGGTGTGTCTGTGTGTTTGGGGGTGTGTATGTGTTTGGGGGTGTGTATGCATCTGTGTGTGTAGGGGTGTGTATGTGGGGGTGTGTCTGTGTGTTTGGGGGTGTGTATGTGTCTGTGTAGGGGTGTGTATGTGGAGGTGTGTCTGTGTGTTTGGGTGTGTGTATGTGTCCATGTGTTTGGGGGTGTGTATGTGTTTGGGGGTGTGTATGCATCTGTGTGTGTAGGGGTGTGTATGTGGGGGTGTGTCTGTGTGTTTGGGGGTGTGTATGTGTTTGGGGGTGTGTATGCATCTGTGTGTGTAGGGGTGTGTATGTGGGGGTGTGTCTGTGTGTTTGGGGGTGTGTATGTGTCTGTGTAGGGGTGTGTATGTGGAGGTGTGTCTGTGTGTTTGGGTGTGTGTATGTGTCCATGTGTTTGGGGGTGTGTATGTGTTTGGGGGTGTGTATGCATCTGTGTGTGTAGGGGTGTGTATGTGGGGGTGTGTCTGTGTGTTTGGGGGTGTGTATGTGTTTGGGGGTGTGTATGCATCTGTGTGTGTAGGGGTGTGTATGTGGGGGTGTGTCTGTGTGTTTGGGGGTGTGTATGTGTCTGTGTGTTTGGGGGTGTACACGCTACCTGCAGGGGGCTGTCGGGATGGGAGTGGGCCGCGGGTGAAGTTGCTCTGTCCTCCGCGGGGTTCGCTGTAAGTTCCTCTGTGAGTGACAGCTTGCAGCTGGGCGCTCCATGACGAGCCCCTTCCTCCCTCTCTACGGGCGTAGTTCCCTGGAGGGACGACAGTGAGACGTTACCCTTCCTCTATTGGCCCGTCCACAGAGGACTCATCACCACAAAACAGGAAGTCATTCAAATGTATCAACCATCAAATCATTTTGCATAATGTCAGGGGTATTATTATTATTATTATATTATTACTCGAAGAGGTATCGTAGATATTTCGAGATTAAATATCTGAATGTGTATTACGTACCAGAGAGCAGGACACCTTTGGGTTGTGGGGGGGTGAAGAAGCGGGTCTGGCTGTGGAAGGTGGCCCTGCCTCGGTTCCCAGTGAACAGTCCCCTGGTGGGAGGCTTAGGGGAGGTCTTGGGGGGCCGCTTGGGCGGCAGGAGCCCCAGGGGAGTGGCTATGTCCTTGAACTCCGCCGCCACAAAGTCGTCCACGTGCATGCTGGGGGGCCGCGAGGTGTTCTGCTTGCGCTGGCGGAAGATGTCATGGGGGCGACAGAGGCCCTGGCCGAAGCCCCCGCGGCCCCCGCGACCCCGGGGAGCCGCCATGATGTGGGCACGCTTGGCGGGCTCCACGTAGTCGGACTTCCCACTGCACGGAAACACAGGAGCACGTTTGAGTCTGGAACCACTTGATGAAATTGATCGTATGAAGACTCCCAATTATAATTGGAAAGAATAATCGAATATAGTTGTGAAGAGAGGGAACACGATTTAGAAAGCAAGCCAAAAAACACACCCTCCCTACAAGTGTTGGAGTCTGCGACAACTTGATACAATTGATTACATAGAGAAATGTCAAAAAATCGGAGGAAAGAAGCTAGAATTAAATAAATTCAGGGTTCATACACATTTTGACCAATGGATTTCCATGACTTTTCAATTACCTTAAACCAAATTTCCATGACCAAACATTTGGTGAAGTCTCGGTGTAAACATGAAAAAGTGAGGATAAAATGTTGTATTTAAACTAACAATGAGAATTCCAAAGCATACAGTATACCTTAAATGACACAAATGAATGACAGACAATAGTTTGATTAGGATATTGAAGGTTTTTCCACCACAAAACCTGCATTTTGCTCGTCCCGGGTCATTGTCTGTTGCAACCCATGACATGTACTTCTCCATTTGTAGCCAAGCATTGTTAAATATACACATCCCTGGCATAGTGCATTAAAATGTTGTTAGCCCGCTAGCGTTAGCTTTTCAGGGAACGTAAGTATGAAGCAAATGCATGCTTATATTTTGAGCGTTACGCATTTTATTTTAAAAGCATATTCATTATTTTCAACTAAGGGTAAATGAACGACATGAAAATATTTTGTGAAACAAATTTCCATGACTTCTCCAAAACATTCGGGATTTAAATATTTTCAAGCACTTTTCTAGGCCTGAAAAAAAAAAGAAAATCAAATTCCATGACTTTTCCAGGTTTTTAATGGCCGCAAGAACCCTGCAAATTGATAAAATACTGTGCAAGACTGGGAGTGGTACCTGGTGATGAAGGTTTCATGCTTGTGCTTGCCAAGTCTGAAGCCTTTGGGAGTCTTGGTGTGGCCGGGAGACGAGGGCTCGGACAGGAAGGAGCGTTCCAGCTCTGCCTTCAGGTCCAGTCCTGGACAACACTGCTGGGCCAGGCCCACCAGGTCCACCTTCACCTGCCCCGCAGAAGAGGAGGCCTGTTAGACCCACATGAGCACACACATGTCATTTGTAAAGGTCAAGGGCCTCCACACATCCACGGACACCACTCACCATGTCCAGCTCTGAGTCCATGTCGTCGCTGTGGAAGGGCGAGAACCACAGAGCCTTCAGCTGCTCATCCAGAACCTCTGAGAGAATGAACACGGTCCTAGAGGGGAGAACACAGCATTATCATTAACTCTGAGAGGATGAACACGGTCCTAGAGGGGAGAACACAGCATTATCATTAACTCTGAGAGGATGAACACGGTCTTAGAGGGGAGAACAGTCCGTAATTAGCATTACCTCTGCTGGACCCCATGTCCTCTACCGCGCAGTGCATTTATCATTTTTCAATGTACATTTTTACTATTAATTTTATTAAGGTATACGTCCAATAATTATTTATTTTGATCATTTGCCAGACATACTTTATTTTTAAGCCTCTGGAAGAAAGCAATTACCGTGGACTTTGTGTGCTATCACAAACAGGCACATTGTTGCTATAGTAACATGGGGAATTTTTTTGAAGAAAAACGTGAGTGCCGTAGCCTAGACTAGAGGATTTGTAGTATGCGCCCAGAGCAAACATGTGTACCTGTGGTTGAACTGGGCCAGCAGCGTCTCCGGACCAGGCAGAGAGGGCTCAGCATCAGCAGCAGGAAGTACGTCCGTGGCATTGTCAAAAGACTGCCTGAGATACACCACGTTATCCAACATGGTCTCCAAAAGTTCATCCTCCTTGCTTAGTTTCTATAGACACAAACACATATATAGAAACAACACACATTCATATCTCCATTGTCAATTAGGGCAGTTGCCCATCACTGCCAGAGCCCCAAGTGATGCTTTAAATGTGATTTGCCCGGTCTGACGAGTAGCCAAGAAAATTAATTAGGATTATGATGTGAAACCGAGAAAAACGACCAAATATTGGCATTGATTGAGTGAACACACACGTGCGCACACATACACACACACACACACACACACACACACATGCATGTGCACGTGTGCGCACACACACACACACACAAACACTGTCCCTACCGAGATCTGTTTTTCAAGAGCAGTGAGCGGGTGTGAGTCAGAGTGCTCCCACTGCAGCAGGGCCTTCATCTCTGAGCCAGTCAGAGTGAGGGAGCGTGGGGGCGGGACAAAGCCTGGCTCCTCTCCTGTCCCATGGCCCTCCTCGCCACAGCACACCTGGGGCATGAAGAGAACAAGAAAACTGATTTCACAGACTTAGCACACAGACATAGACTTACAACATGGGACAAACAGTGAACTCAGATTGATGGTTCATTACGGAGCAGAGGTTGGCAGGGTTAAGCATTTTCATCAGCTTTCCATCCCCATTTTGACATTTGTTTTAATAGTCAAACGGTCATTAGAAGGATAAATGATAGGGTTGGTACGTACCATTGACTCTGCGCTGAGTATCTGTCTGAGGAAGTCGAGCAGAGCGGACAGGAGCTCGGCAGAGTCTTTGTTGAACGCAAAAGCCAGACGCTTGAAAAGAGAGAACAGGGCCGAACCATGCTTCTTCAGGGCACTGGAAAATACAGATTCAACAGCGTTACCAAAGGATTACTGACACCGAGAGCATGAAAGCAGTCCAAATAAAAGTAAGAAAACAGTAAGAGTAAAAGTAACTAAATATGTGGAGCTAAACAATTAATGGAGATCAGGATACAAACACAACAACAGCAACAACAACAACAACAACAGGGTGGTACGCGGCCGTTCACCATTTGATGTGGTAGAGGCCGTAGTCGTGCTCGGTGAGGAACATGAGGGTGCGGATGCAGCTCAGCAGGAGCGGGGGACTGCTCTCCGGGGTCCCCAGGACCTCCAGGAAGGAGCTGCACACGGAGGACATCAGCTCCCTGCACGGCAGCGAGTTGGCCAGCTGCTCGGCCTCCACCACACAGCCCTCCCCGGGAGGACTCGCCACCAGGGAGATGTCCTGGGGGCACACACACCATCATGACGTCACGTCTACCCAAAGTTCTCATTCAACTGGGCTGGCTGGAAGACCTGCACGCCATATGTGGTACTATTGTAACAATAAAGAAATATGAGTAATAGTGAACAACACCAGCGATTGGTGAAAAAAAAACGATTCTTAATCCATTATTTTTCTGGCAGGAGGGACATACGCAGACGGATGCATTTTATTTTTCAGTGATAGGCTATATTGTGTTAGAAATAACATTAATCATGAATAAAAATAATATTCAAAGCGCCGTAGTTTCTGTTACAATAATCGTATGGTTAGACTATAAGACTTATAAGACCAGGGGTCAAAACAACCCGATTTTCACAACTTTGAACTCGCCCAACTTAATGATGACTGCTAGTCAACTTACTGAACATTTATTTGGCTACAAACTATTTGACACCATGTCAAATCAATCTTGGCGTGGCAGCATTTGGTTAAAAAGGACGACAAAAAGGTGTGTTGGCATTCTAAAAACGGTAGGCATAAGTTCTATTTTTTCATGTTGTCTGCGATGCTCCATCAACTTTGGTGTTTAACGCCTGATAGGCTTTGAGTATGAACGTATCAGACTTGGCACGGATCGCAGCATCATCCATTAGGACCCATTATATTAAACACAGAACAAAACCTAGAATCGAGTCGTCCGACGTGTTGTCTTTCTACTAAGCTGTCCGGCGGGGCGCCCCATGGCTCGCCTGGTGTGACCCGTTTACATTGAAGCTCTGCTGTAACTGAGTCGGACTCAGACCGTGAGTGGATCTGAAACCCACTGACTTCCTCCAAACAGCACGTACGTGATATTTAGTAGAGTGCACTGTGGCTGATTAAGTTAATATAGAGATAATGGATGATTATATTTAATTTTTCACCCATCCATCGAAGAGTTGGTCGAACTCAGTCGAGTAGGATTTTCTTTGGTTGACTACAGCCCTAATATTTTCATTACTGCCATTGGCAAAGACAATCATCATTCAGGCTTCCAGTGCAGCTTTTTCCCTTCGTCCCTTCAGTCATTCCTCTTAGCAAGAGGAGTCCCATCTCTGTGATCATGTCCGCCTCACCTGGTCACACAGCGACTGCAGTATGGTAGCCACTAGCTCGCTGCATTGCTGCTGCTGCTGCTGCTGCTGCTGCGGGGAGTGGTCAGTGGGGGGCGCCAGCAGGGCCAGCAGCGAGGGGAACAGCTCCACCAGCTGCTCATCTGCCGGCGCTGAGCCGGAGAGGAGGTGGAGCATGGCGCCCTTGCAGGCCCGCTGGGACACCAGGGCGTCCAGCATGGACAGCAGGCGCAGGGCCTGTCCCCAGCACACCGCCTTGCCCTCAGCCCTGAGAACACACACACAGAATATAGTCGGCCACAGCTGCCAGGGTTTATTTGTACTTGGTTACACTAGGATGTCCTCCATTATACATAAGTGCGTGTGTGTTTGTGTCTGTGTGCGTGTGCGTGCGTTACAGCAATTACAACAGATGTGGTGATTGTTAATGAAGGCAGTACAACATCTGTTTTGGAAGGGGGCTGTAATTTTAACTACAGTTGGGAAGATCCTTCGTCACTAATGTCAAAGTATCAACCGCTCATCAGCAGTCGTACAGTCTGCTTGTTTATATTTGGTCGTCTCAGTGTTGTCCACCGACTGGTGGTGAGGGGTCTGCAGAAAGCAGGAGTACCAAAGGAAAAGGAAAAGGCAAAGTGCTGGCATGGAATTGTTCTGTGTCTGTGATACTGGCAGTCACCATATCTGTAGGAGGGGCTGCTTTCTGTCCCCCTAAACATGACAGAACACAGCATCCTACCGAGTTGTGCATCTGTTCAAATTCAAGAAGGACTTCCTATGTGAACGTAAATAAATACAAACGTGTGTGCACAGCATGGTCTACTCACGGCTGCAGCTCCACCAGCACCAGCTCCAGCAGGGACTTCATGATGAGCGTGGCGGTGGTGGCGGACAGGTCGGCCAGCTGGACACACACCCTGCGCAGCATGGCCAGCAGCGGTGGGCACGCCGTGCCACACACACACTTCAGGGCCTCGGCGAACACCTTCCACTGTGCGCGCATGTGCATGCTCCACAGTTTCCTGGTGTTGAGCGCCACCGCCATGTCCTCCACGGAGACCACCTGCCCAGGGAACACGCATCATGATGTGTGTGGATGGTAGAATGTTTGTTGAATGGATTTAAAGTCTCTCTCTCTCTCCTCACTCACTCACTCACCTGTGTGCTGTGCATGGGCAGTGGAAGAGGCAGCAGCTCAGACAGCAGGGTGAGGCCAGAGAACAGACCCTCTGGAGCCTTCAGCAGAGCGCCCAGCACCTCCTTCAGCATCAGACACCAGGTGTTACTGGCCAGGGTCTCCTCAGTGTGGGTCGCCTGCAAGGACAAGAAGGACGGAGAAATGATCTTTACTGCAATATGACTTGGCACACAAATGTACATGGTAAGATATTCTGA
The DNA here is from genome assembly GCA_026745465.1 of Lota lota. Taxonomy (NCBI): domain Eukaryota; kingdom Metazoa; phylum Chordata; class Actinopteri; order Gadiformes; family Lotidae; genus Lota; species Lota lota. The sequence goes on from JACYXH010000813.1 coordinate 2,237,752, forward strand.
ACATGAGTTGGATGAAATATTGATGTAAGAACAATGTTGACATATGGGACTAGATTTGATCTGGGTTAATTTCAAGAAAGGGCAACAGTTCTCTATATTATGATTAACCAGATAATCCTCATAGTATAGTTAAATGTTGACTTTTGCTGATCTTAACTGCTGCCTTAACATGATCCACAGACACATGAAAATGAATAATGTTTGTCCCACACCCAGAATAACCAAAGCAGCAGCAGCACCACCACCACCACCACCACCACCAAACCACCACCACCAACCTGTTCGCTGACCCCCTGGGTGAAGGTGAGCAACACGTCCACGATGAGGCCCTGCACCCTGATCTCCTCTCCGTCCAGGCGGCCTGACGCGGGCACCGAGCACACCACCATGTGCAGCTGCACCAGCACGCTGGCCACCCGCGCGTCCCGGAACTGGAAGGCGCCGCCGCGCAGCAACTCGGTGAGCATGGTGCGCAGCAGCCGCAGGGCGCACGTGCACACGCTCAGCACCGCACAGCGTTGCTGGGGCGTGGGCCCCACGGGGCCGTGCACGCGCCACGGCTGCAGCAGCACGCTGCACAGCTTCTGGAGCACGCGCACACACGTGTCCAGCCCCTCGGCCGAGAACAGCTGCACGCCTGCCAGGCTCCACTTCAGGTCCTTCTGCTGGCCTGCAGTGGGCAGCAGAGGTGGTTCCATTGGAAAGGTTTGACTTGGAGGAGCATCTGGGTTTGAACCCGAGGGAAGTGCAATCGTGTGAAATGAGAGAGGTGGGGAGGATGGTGCACTGGCTAGGGGTGTTCCGACTTCCAGCTCGATGGTACTCGGCTCAATCCCCCCCACCCTGTCCGCACCCTCCCTGTAGCTATCCTTGAGCAAGGGGCCTAGCCCCTAATCTGGGAGTCCTATCCAGCGGTCCTACCATGTTAGAGCAGAACATCTGGGGGGAGACGGCCCAGACCCTGGGCCGGAAAGCAGAAACTGAAAGGGGCGGGGTTGTGCCTTGTTTCCCGTTTCGTTACGGAGATATTCTACGAATATTAATATATATGTAGTGAAAGGACGTTCTCCCAGATTTGAGCTCATTTACTCTCAGACTTTAGATGAATAATCGGAAGTTTTATTTGTGACACCCTTAACTGCTTAATAGTGTTCATCTGAATTGACTGCACATTACCTTAGATAAAAGCATCTACTAACAGTGAACAGTATACCAGGTGCTCTGACCTTCGACCGCAGGAGGAGGACAGGCGATGTGGCAGAGGACTCGGAGCGCGGTCACCAGCCCAGCTCCTTCTGGGGTCAGCACGTTCTCCACATTCTGCCAAACAAAAAGGATTTCAGAATGTCACGGCGCACACACTGCAACACGCCATGCCCTACGGAGTAAATGTTGAACCGGCGTAACAATGTGAAGGCCCAAGGGGAGTTTTAGTAATTAACTCATCAACTACTGACACGTTGCGCTGATCGCTCCTCCCGCATCTATGAAATCACATTTTCTGCATTTGTGTCTTATGGTAATGTTGACAGCCTTATAGCAAAAGCTTTGTGACTGAAATGTCAGTATAAGCAATCCTTGTGCTTGTTCCTTTAAAATCATCAAGTCCTTCTGAGTACGAGTATGTCTGCCTATTGGAACTAGTTTCACACAGCAACATAAGACCAGAAGTATACATTCAAACCAAAAACTAAAAGCTGCACAGATATTGAGTGGTGGTACCTGTTTGACGTAGTCAATGAGTGTGGGAATGCTGCTGATCTCAAATTGTAGTTTCTCAAGGGGCTCCAGCCATTTACTCAGCTCTGAAATGCAATGCAACAACTGACCATCAGAAATCAAACAGGAACTCCTATGCTTACACACACACACAACAAAATGTGATTTTTATGTAGGAAATAGTTTGTTCTGCTGGGTACTGCATACCCTGTAGCTTGGCGTTGGTGTCATCTGCCTTGGCCAGGGTGAGGAGCGGGGTGGCGTACTGCTCCATCATGCTGAGGTCGCTGGAGCTCTGCACCACCACCAGCACCAGCATACAGGCGTAGTTGTACGTCACCGCCTTGCGGGCCTTGGTCTCCCTGGGAGAAGACGACCAATAAAAAAGCAAAAGGTAACGTCGGTTAGGAGGTTGGAGTTGACTGGCGTATAGATAGGTGTCATCACAGGTCAAACACAGGTGTTGCTCAAAACACTAACTAGGAGTCTGTTACTTTTATATGTCAGGGCATCGGTAGTGGACTTATCTGCACTAGTTTGGTCTACTACACGTGACCTGGTACGTCAAAGGAGCCGACCCCTAATTAGTGTAGTGTGTTGTCCTGCGACCGTGCCTCTGTGAGATGGCTCTATGGAGGACTGCTGTGAGTTAGCTCACCCCTGCGCGTCCTTGCCGTGGTGCTGCAGCAGCGTGAGCAGGCAGGACATGTTGTTGTCCAGGCCCAGCGCGTGGGCCACCGCGCTGCGGCCGGTCTGTGTGAAGGTGATCAGGTAGAGGGCGTGCAGCGTGCCCAAGACCTCGGCGTTGTCCCCTTCCTCCAGACCCGCCGCCCCCTCGCCCCCCGCGGCCACGTGGCCCATGAGCTCCGACACGCCCTGCAGAGCGTGCAGCGCCTGCATGAGCCACGCGCCGAAGCCGTCCTCGCCCAGCGCGGGGCCCGCGAGGTTCCCCTCGCCGCACCACTCCTCCACCGCCTCGGTGTCGGCGGCGCTGGCGAGCACGCGCAGCAGCAGGTTGGTGGGGGCGGGCTGCGCCATCATGAAGAGCATGCCGGGCTGCGTGAGGGACAGGAAGCGCAGCAGCTCTCTGGTGGCCTGGGCCACGCCTAGGTGGCCCGACGCCACGCCCGTTGACAGCACCACCGTGGTGCTCTCCAGGAAGCAGCAAGCGAGCATGTATCTGTGAGGAGAGGCACAGCCAACAGCTCACCGTGAGCAGCGATCCACGTCCAATTTCCTTTTTACAATCACCTGGTGGCGTCAATCGATAAATGATCCATTTCCCCCAACCTTCAAAAATGGTTCAAATTATATGGCAAATTATATGGCTCCAAAAGCACGCATAAATCAACCATGGTATAGCTTCATCACAAATCTTCTCACTTTAACCACCCAAGTCTTTTTTTGAGAAAGGACATTTTTATAGTTGACATTTCTCCAAGCTGGAGGGTTGTCAAAAGAAATAAAGCAGTTCCACCGATGCCAACATTTTCCATTCAAGCTATATTGCTGCCAAGAGCCTTTTTTTGGTCTGCCAAGATAAATAGCACAAAAATATGTTGCGTTATCTTAAGTAAGGGGGCAGCAGTGATTCTGTGTGTGTGTTACCTGTACAGTGTTGGATATGGGTCATCCCTCTCCTGGGGGCCTGTAATCCGGACAGTGGTAGGGAAGGCTTTTCCAGGAGGTTGTACCATGGTGTGGGGGGCGGTCTCCAGGAGATGATGCAACTCCTCCAGAACACCAGCCAGCCTATCCAGCTCCGCTTCAGTCACTGGGGAGGAGCTTAATGATGGTTCCTCCTCCATAGGGCTGTCAGCATCATCTGTCTCCTCCTAGCAAAGGTAAATGCAGAGTAATTGCCAGTACAAAATCGCATCCTGGATTAATCCATCCGATAGTGTGCGTGTGTGTGTACCTGCTGAGGCTCACTCCACACTGTAGCTGTTTGTTGCAGGTCCACCAGTACTTCGTAGACGTGACTTTTTTGAAGTATGGCGTTGCCAGCCGTTACAACTCTGACCGTCTCCTCTCGCAGAAACAACTGGACTAAACACTGCAGGGAACATGAGGCTGGATGTCACCAAAAGGATTGTACTTCATCTTTAATACACAGTCTCCTTGAATAGATGTACGGAGTTCAGGTCTTAGATCTCCATTATACCGTTCCAATAGCAAAAATACATCAGACACTAAATAACTAAATTAAGAAAATTATTTCAACTAATTGGCATGAATTAAGAAAGGTGCTCATTATTAAAGTGCTTTATGCTGCTGACCTGATAGCCACTCTTCTCCCCCTCCCCAGCATGCAGGAACGCCTCAACCCCAGCTGGGGCATTTGTGAGGGCATCCAGGGCTTTCAGGATACTCAGCTTCAGGCTGGAGGAGACATGTGCCACATGAAGCAACTCCAGCAACTGACCCAGGGCCCCCGCGCGCAAAAGCGCCGTGAGGCCCTGAGGGGAGTCTGCCAAATAGGATGCGAGCTTGGCTCCGGCTTTCAGCTGTCTGAGGTTCAGAGCAATGGGCTGTGTTATTGCAATGTCCATACTCAAGCCTTGAAGAGCCCACTGGACGCAGGTTGCTATTGGCTCCTCCCATTGTCCTTCACCCTGTCCAATCAGGAAGCCCAGGCCCTTGGCCAGTAGTCCAGCTGCCTGTTCCAGAGCGGTGACCCAGCGCGAGTCTCTGTCCTCTCCGATGGCTACAAGGAGCTCCTTCAGCTGGGTGATGGCCTCTGCCCCCTCCTCCCCTCCAGTAGACACCTCCATGCTACCGGGGTCCCTGGTCTCCTCCGCACTGGCCTTCTCCAGCTGGGTCTCGAAGCGCGTCTTGTATGGAGGCGTGAAGAAGATCAGCGGCCTGAGTTCCCGCTCATATGGGTCGTACTGGACCGGTGGCACGGAGGCCAGGTCCTCGGGAGTGTAGTCCATGTCAAAGCTGGGGAGCTTGAAGCTACCATTATCCAGGTCGTCCTCGTCACTGGAGATCTGCTCGTATCCATCGTCACCTGTCAGGGCGACAGACAGAGGAAAATACCTTGTGACACAGTAACGCTGGTGGTTCTGTGACTCTAGCAAGCATTTTTAAGGTGATGGTATGGCAAAGACCAAATTTCACAGAATGAAAACTTCACATGGCTGCTGCAATAACTGTTTACCAACTCACACAAAGGCAGTAGCGGACATGCAGGGTTAGTTTGTTTGATGCGAAGGACACCGCTACAACAGAGGCATCAGTAACCATGGCAACGGAGGATGCTTTATATACAACTTTAGGTAATGAATGCCACGTTCATAATGTTGGAAGCGCCTACTGAAGATTCCAACAATATCTGAGATTTTCCTGGCATTCCATCCTCTTTGTACGTTAATATTGGCAGACTACGGCTGGGTTTGATTAGTGGTCTATTTAGAACGGGCCACATATCAATGCATCATCCCAGGACACGAGAACTGCCCTACCTTCCTCCATCTCCTCTTCCTCGTCCTCACCCTCATCTTCCTCCTCCTCTTCCTCCGGCACACTCCCTTCCGTCCTGGCGTCCTCCTCCTCCTCCTCCTCCGGCTCCTCCTCTTCTGGCTCCTCGCCCTCAGGTTCAGAGTAAGGTTCCTCCACGGGCAGCGACCGGTCAGGTGACACCGCCTCCAGGTAGTCCTCGCGGCCCTCCGCTGGCTCCGCTTTCACCACGCCCACTGGAACGGTCACCACAGAAACGACATTCGCCAGTTGAGATTCCATGGCAACAACTGGAGCCATAGTGTATTACATCGAGACCATGTAATCCAGCAGATTCTTAACAAACAAAGTAATGGAATTGTTCAACACCAATCAATGAAGAAAAAAAAAAAACTGGATGATCGACAACCAGTAAGACGGGTACATTCCTGACCTGGCACTGGGACCGGCTGCTCCTCCTCATCGTCATCGGGGGGCGGTGGGCCAGGCGGCGTGCGCGGCCCTCGGGGGGCCGGTCTAGGTGGGCTTCCATTGTACTGGTCGTCATTATCCCACTCTGAGAGACAGGATTCAGGGCACCATTCAGACAAATAACTGTTAGGCCATATGTTAAAGGGGTTTATACAGCGGAGCCTTGCACAGTACAGGCGCAAACCTCAGAGAGGAATGCATAGCACAATCAAGTCCTATTGGCATACTCCAAAAACCTTGCATCATTATGTAAAGTTAAACAATTAAACCAACACCAGCATCCAGGCATAATAAAATAAAGTATTATTTAATAATAAACATATTACTGATGGAGTGATTGCATGATGATTAGCACATGCTAATGACTTAAGGTGCACGAGTTTCAGTATTCAGCTTTCAGTTGAGCCTGAGGTTTTGAGGGACCAGGGTTTCAGTATTCAGGTTTCAGTTGAGCCTGGGGTTTTGAGGGATCAGGGTTCCCACCTTGTTTAATGGGCCTCTTGGCTCCACTCTGTTGCTGTGGGGGCGGGGGTGGTGGCGGTGGCGGTGAGCCGTGGTCATAGCCATGGGAGCGCTCAGCAGTACCATACACCGCTAGGGTCAGACTGGTGTACCAGCCACGCAGCACAAGTCCATCTGTGTTCACCTGCCGACACAACCATCACCACATTACATGATAGCCCTTTAAAGATGCAACTACTGAAAACTGTAAATGTGCCGGCAAACAATACGCAGTGAGTAGAGCAATTAAACCACGAGTGACTCTTAACTGGCGGTGACTATAAATGGTTGATGAAAGGGCTTGATGACAGGAAATACAGAATACACAGAAATCAACTTGCTCAAATGTCCTTGCAATGTCTAAAAGTCTGTTGGCTTTCATGCCGTAGCGCTTAGTTCATCGCGCTTTTCAGTCTGTACGATTGCGTATCGCTTCGTCAGCCTACATAAGAGGTGGCTGGTATCACATTCAAAAAGGAAAGACAGGATCTTTTTACCTTTCCACTGGGTCTGAAGACGATGGACTTGTTCTCATCATATTCAAGACTGAGGACGGAAAGTATGACAATGATTAAAAGCAATGCATTGGCATGCCAATAACGACAGACAAATGTCAAACCACTGTTTAATTAAGGTTATTTAGATAGGGTATACGGTGTCTCCCTAAAATATTATTTAAAAAAATATGGATGCATTCTAACACTCTACCACTAGGCTGCTTTCTCCACTGAGAAAGTGAGCTGTTTTATCTCTCCAGGGCTCCTTGGTTGCTGGGATAAAGTAGGGGTTGATTTCTGGTGAGACCAGATCACCAACTGAACACAGATACTTGTCAATAGTTCAAAGAGGTGCTTGTTAATGCAAGCACACACACTAGCTGTTCTCCTTGTGAGAAAACGTTTGAAAAAAGACTCCACCCATACTGGTTGAACTGGTGAGACCGCCACCGTTTATGTACCGTCCACCCAGAGACAGAACGAGAAGGTACATGAGTGGGTGAAATAATAACAAATATGAACATTGAAAGGTAAAGGTAGAGAAGTCTGACCTGCCAAGCCTGTGGAAGGTGGGGGTTGGTTTGGCGACATTATTGAAGAACAACTCCAACTGGAATGCATGAGGGGACGTTTCCCTGGAGACACAACATTGTTTATAATTACAACATGATCTATGGGAATTTAACATGGCTGCATGGGTTTCTATGTTTGTTACTTATACAGTTATTTTAACAATAAGCATATATGGATATAAGTATTGAGCATAAAGGATCTGACTGTCAACCCTTACCCAAATGCTCTGCTGTCGGGTAAGCTACTGTGTGCTTTGATTCCTGGAGGAATAACCCGCACCTCTGTAATTAGAACCCCACATGGAAACCGCACGACGTCGATGTTGGTTAGCTGTAAAACAATGATTACTTTTAATCTCTCTCTCTCTCTCTCTCTCTCTCTCTCTCTCTCTCTCTCTCTCTCTCTCTCTCTCTCTCTCTCTCACACAGACGTAAACAGATCCGTTATCAACACTTACTAGTGCGTGAGATAAACTAAACTGCGCAGTCGTGAGCAGGCTGGTCAAAAAAAGTATATGCACTGCATGCATTACCACACACATGGTGTTTTCCCTTGTATTAACAAATTTAAAGTGCAAGCAACAAAAAAAGACACGGACATGCGCAACAGACAATAACACGGGTCGTTATATCGTAAACAACAAAACGGATACATACGAAGATATTAAACAGCATCAAAATTAAAATTCAATAAATGACATGCATTCAATGATTGCATTAAAGTTGGCTGCTATGTCGTAATGAAGGTACTAATGCTAGCCGAGCTAACGTTAGCGTTACTAACGGTGAACTTGTTAGTGATTTTAGCATCATTCCAAGGAACGGTTAATTACAATGGAATAAACGGCATATATTTCCCGGTGGGGAAAGGTGCTGATTATGCAATATTGAAGCTTTTGAGCCATTACCTCTGCATTTTGATGTTTAAATGTGTCAATAAAGAGAAGCTCTGTTGAGGTATCCCCCGCCATCGTTATATCTCAGGAGTAAACTTCCGGTTTTTCTGATTGCTTCCGGAGCAAGCACATCTGCAGGTCAACTGACCTCAGATCAGTTTCGGCGAATAACTATGCGCGTCGGAATTACAAATCACTAAATCAGCTGAAACGCGCTACAAATAACCTTGCCTATTTCATTACTGATGGTTACATATTCAAAAGTACTCCTATGCTTTGTGCTATGCCTATGACAGTTATGGTATGAATCCACTGTATGCAAATAAATCAACTTTCATCAATAAGCGAATTTAAATATTTGTGCTTCATCTTACTAAATTTGATTTACATGCAAACTCAATAGAGGAACTCAAGACTTAATAGACTTAATGGCGTAGTTTCATCTACACTTTAAACTACGTTTATACTGACACATTCTCCAGCTTTTAATACTCCATTCATGTAAGCCAATTAAATATATTACATTAACTATATGTGTATAGGATCTGGCAATTGGCCCGATCCTATACTGCAGAATATGATGATTGTCACATTGCCTATCTGCCACGTCCTTATTTGAAAACCACCTGAACCAAGGAGGGCAGGTATGTTGTCACGTGACCAAACAGGTAGGTGCTCTACAAAAACGGAACCTTCAGCCATTACTCTACTATGGTGACTGCGGGAGGTTTTGCATATATTCCGCACTCAACGAACAAACCTGGAGCTATTTACCTCGCCTAAATGCTTTGGCGTGAAGGTGTACGAGCGTAGTTTAGACGAGTGCCGCAACTATTTTATTTCTAGTTCAGTTTCGAGGGACTCCTCTTGTAAGAGATTGTATTATTAGGTACGTTTTATTCGTTTTTTTTCTTTCTTTCTGGAAATGACGGCACAGGTAGACTACCTGGCGGTGTTTTTCGCGAACACATCTGGCGCCAGCGGAGATCTACTTGGATCTGACGAAAAGGAGATCGGTCAACTGGTATGGCAGCTGGTGGATTTAAAGAACAAAAAGGTATATATTTTTTTTCAAGAGATACGCTACTTTTAAAGTTATATAGGCCTATAATGTCGAATACAGTCGATTGCAGTGGGGGCAGTAAACAATGTAGGGGGGGTTATAATGATGTAAGGGGCTGTTGAACATTTGACACAGGGCTCGTGATATGTGTTATAAGCTGACACCGTTGGAGTTCTCTGTACAGTTTCAAGCCTGACATGTTTGTCTCTCCTCAAACCAGTTGGGCAGGGTGAATGAGGTCCTGATTAAGCATGAGCTCTCCGACTTGACAGAAGAAAAAGAGGAGGTGGAGGAAGATAATGGATCCCTCACCGATTCTGTCTCAACGGCCGCAAACCTGGAGAGTGCCTTAAATCAGGTATATAGCCTACCTTAGTATAAATAATCATTTACACTAATGTTTACTAGTGTAAATTATTTACTGTAACAACTGTTTAAGCATATAATAACACAAACAATGGGTTAATAGGCGCTGTAATGGAATCAGTCGTAGGGAACCATACTTTCTGGGAGTTGCTGAATAAGTATAATAATGCTCATAATGAACAGACTGAATAAGAGTTCTAATGTACCAAATGTAATCCGCTTCCAGAAACCAAATCAACAATGGTTCAAAGTTGAATAAAATGAAACAAACACATCCTGCAACATGATGTGTATGCATTAGTATGCCCAATGCCCAATACTTTTCTAAATCTCCCTTCACAGTTTCATCTAATACTCACCAATGAGGTGAACAGCATAGGGGCAGGCACCTCTGTGTGTCTGTGTACTGACGGACAGCTCCACATTCGACAAGTCATTCACCCGCAGGCGGCAGGCAAGGTGAGTGTGTCAGGAGGGTGTAGACACCTTGCAAGAGGCAGGGAGAGACCTACATAACCTGCTCCACTCTGCCCACTGCTCCAAAGCGACTCTCCCAATATGTTGTAGAACGAGAGACCAATTAACATATCTGAATTCTTGAGAGTGTACATAACACATCAACACATACACGCATAATATCAGACCCCTAAACCTGTTGGACGGAGTTGGATGTGGAACAATGCTCATCACAGTTTAACCATACTGTATACTGTTGAACCTTAAGTACACAGCCTAATGATGGCAATAAAAATGACAGTCACTTTCATGAAACCATATCACCCAGCTGTTGCAGAGGGGCTTGTTCACACACTACACACACTATTTTAAAATGACTTTCTCCCCGTCTCTAGAACATCCTGGTGCCAGAATGTTTCTTCTCATTCTTCGACCTGCGGAAGGAGTTCAGAAAGTACTTCCCTGCGTCTGATCTCAAGGCTTTAGATGTGCACTTCATGGCTGAATGTATCCTTTACCACCCAGGCCGCCATCAGTTCCCTCTATCAAGATACTGTGTATTCACCTTGTTTTCTGTATTTGCTTGTTTGTTTTTGTTGGGATTTATGTTGTCACCGTTTGCTCCCCAGCATGGTAGCGAAAGGAGACGTATCGAGCACCACACATAAAATGCACAAATTAAATGTTCACAAGTCATGGGGTGTTGGCCGCAAGACTCAAGGTTTTGAAATGCAAATAGAGAAACAATGGCAGCACTTGGCTAAGCGTATAGTGAAAGAGTGTGTGTTTAGCCAACAGGGCTGACCCCCACACACCCTTTAGTGTGGAACAACTGACGTCTTCCTCCCTTTCTCTCTCTTGCTAAGTTTCTCTTTCTCTCCTGAACACCCCTTTTTTTCTGTCCTCGTCTCTCTTCCACGGCCTCTCATACACAGAAACCCAACTATTTAAAACCATTCACAACAGGCTTGTATGGCGGTGGTGATGTGTGTTCTCTTGTGGTATGTCTCCTTGACTCCTGTCCATCCCAGCTCTAAGCTTACCTGTGGAAGGACTAACCCCGTTGGACTCATCAGTTGTGTTACCCCGAGAAGCTGCTGTACAGAATGTCAGGGCCATGGCCGGCATCGCCCTGGCCCTGCTCCCGGAGCCCCTCTGTGAGTGGCCCACGTGGTTTCACTATGCAATGGTTTAAGTTGTCACTAGAATGAGTTGGAATGAGTCCATAAAGATACTTGGTATTTGCTCTATTCAAATTGTGACTAACTTAAAAATATATATCAGAAATCATTCATTATTATTATTATTATGAATAATACTAATACATTTTCTCCATTACAGCTCACACATTTCTGTACCCAGAGAGAGTCGACGAGAAATTTGAAACGGGCACATGGTAAGCAGACTTACTGAATTTGTGTGTCTGTATTGTGAAAACCTGTACACAGTTGCTACAAGTCCCCTTCTAGCATGCTAATTGGCCTGTGTTCTGGTGTGCAGCAGTAAGATGGAGAAGGTGTGTGATAACTCTGTGATAAGAGCAAGAGGTCTGCCCTGGCAGTCTTCAGACCAGGACATCGCTCGCTTCTTCCGAGGACTAAACATTGCAAAGTACGTTTCTTAACCATTTACTTCTACTACTTTTCTTATGTGTTCACTTTTACAGCAGTTGTTTTGCTTTGCACCAAAATGCTGACAGTGTGTTATTTACAAAGTATTTATAACCGAATATGTCGTGTTGTACTACAGAGGTGGTGCCGCATTGTGCCTTAACGCTCAGGGAAGGAGGAACGGAGAAGCTCTCGTTCGCTTCATTAATGAAGAGCACAGAGATCTGGCTCTGCAGAGACACAAGCATCACATGGGCAACCGTTACATTGAGGTAATTCTTCTTAATCCAGCTCACTGTGGCTACTGTCCAATATTTAATCAGCATTGCTCCTTGCACTTGTGAATAAGTCAGCCCCTGCCATATACATATCACACCCCATGATACCGTATTGATATTGGCAAAGAAATTACCCGCTGAAGTGGTTTTTACTATTTACTTTCAGGTTTACAAGGCAACAGGAGAGGATTTCCTGAAGATAGCAGGAGGTGAGTGAACCAAAAAGGGAATGAGTTTAAGAAACGTACTTGGCAATGTTTAGTCCTCGGAAGAACCTAGAACAATTTTTATTGAATGAAAAGCTTACTTGACTGAAACTTGAATGAACCTTCTCATAGATTAGATGAGTGTTTTACGATAACCAAATGTATTGACATGTAAAGTATATGAAATCAAATACTAAATACACAAACAATGACAAACAAAACCATCCCTTGATTTGGAAGATAGGTCATTCTGTTGGCTACTTAAGAAACAATAGGGAGGCTCTAATCACTTATCACAACAAGTCAAGGCCATCACCTTACGCCTGCTATGTATGTTCATGTATTTATTATTAAGGGAACCCCATTCTTCCAGCGTGACACAGATTGTATCAACCAGCTGATGTGGTCTCTGAATTTACTCTCATGATTTAAACATTATACAAAAATCGAATCCCATCATCGTCATCAACCGTTTTTAAGGGATAATACAATGATAAGGGTTAAAACTTGATTCATTGCACAATAAAGCAAACATAGAATACCATCATATATCTTGGGGCTAGCGTCAATAATGCTAATGAATACCTATCAGCAATCGAATATAATCAGAGTGGCAGACATTCGACGTATCGATGTGGCGATCACCTCCACCATTAATCAAAGCTCTGCGTCTCTCTGGTTTCCGTGCCAGGTACCTCCAACGAGGTGGCCATGTTCCTGTCTCGAGAGGACCAGGTCATCGTGAGGATGCGGGGGCTCCCCTTCACCGCTACGCACGAGCAGGTGCTGGCCTTCTTCGGCCAGGGGGAGGGGCCTACTGAGGCGTGCGACGTCAGCGGGGGAGGCGACGGCATCCTGTTCGTGCGCTACCCGGACGGGCGCCCCACCGGGGATGCCTTCGTCCTGTTCTCCTGCGAGGAACATGCTCAGAGCGCCCTGAAGAAGCACAAGGAAATCCTGGGGAAGAGATACATCGAGCTGTTCAAGAGCACCGCCGCTGAGGTGCAACAGGTGGGTGGTGGTCCGCCTGGCATGAGGGTCTAGCAGTAGTATGTGCCTTTTATGAGTTAAGGGCAGTGGGGGCGGGAGAAGTGAGGGTGTATTGTAGGAAGCATTGGTTTGGATGAGTTCAGATGTGGATTTTGTTGCTTGGGATGTTACATGGGAACACCACCTTGGTGGTGATACTTAAGCTATTTTTAACCAGGTGAACCATGGAAAAGATTTGTCCCTGCTGAAACAAGTCAGAAGAAGCACCAGCTGTGGTGTCAAATCTGGAAATATATCTTGGAACTAGGAATCAAACCAAACAATCACCACCCAGATGGCTCTTTACTTTAAATGGCCATCATGGAAGAGCCCTGTACATTGTTTTAGCAATAAAGCTTCAAAACGTTTTACTAGAAACACAAAATCACTTGAAATTGACCATAAAGGATAATTATACCCCACAATTAAATAGTTACTAGTAGACATGTGTTAGGTATTTGGTTGTTCTGGAGTTGCTCAGGGAGATGTCAAAATAGGGTTTAAGGGTGGGGATAACATATCAACAAGGTGTGTGTTTAGCAAGATGTTTTCTTAACCACACAGAATACTGGATGATGAGTTAAACAAACTCATTATCACCCGTGTATTGAGAAGGACATTGTATGGCTCGTTCTTCCTCCTTTTTTGTGTTAAGCAACCATTTCATATCCATATCTCTCCAGAGTGTTAATAGTCCCTATGCTGTAAATGTAGGAATAAACCAGTTGCGTCAAAATTCTAAACAATCCCATACACTTAGACTTTAAACGATTACAAGTATGTCATACATTTTCCTCCTCCGTAATTGCGTGTTCCCACAGAAAGCATACTTTAGAGGTGGACAAAAGACACTTGTCTACAACATGACTCCTGAGAGATGATAGTGTGTAAAACAAACAGTGTTAATGGGCTGATGAGGAGGTTAGGGTATGCGGCCGGTTGAGTATTGTTTGCTTTGGGCCGTGTGTTAGCCGAGCAGTGTGTAACTGTATCTTTGTTTATATTGGCTTTTAGGTGTTGAACCGGTACTCTTCAGCGCCCCTCATATCGGTGGCTCCTGCTCCCTTGGTGTCCATGCTGCCCACCGTTTCTCTCCTGCCCTCTCCTGGCGGTGTGCGAGACTGCCTGAGACTCAGAGGGCTGCCCTACACCGCCACCATCGAAGACATCCTCACCTTCCTGGGCGAGTTCACCAGAGACATCAGACCACACGGAGTGCACATGGTGCTCAACCAACAGGTACTGGCAAGTCCACATACAGATGGATGTAGTCAAACAAGGCGCTTACATCTTTCCTGATAGAATCAGATTATTTTACCCAAGATGACCTGTATGTATATCGAGAGAATATTGTTAGTATGATAATAAATTATATTGTACCGTCCACTGAAAAACGATGTAAATATGCGACTCAGAAGCGCCTGCATACCCCACTCCCATCCAACCCCACCTGGCTTCCTCCTGGAGCTTAACCTGCCCCATCATTTGAATAGCTTTTACATATCGGACCGTGGTAGGTTGACAGAATCAGTTGAGTGAGTGCCTAAAGTCTCTAGCAGCTCAACGCCTCAGCCCCGTCCTAGCTTTCAGACCTGTTGCTGACCTTCCCTCCCCCCTTCCCCCAGGGCCGTCCGTCAGGGGACTGCTTCATCCAGATCTCCTCCCCAGAGAGGGCCTTCATGGCCTCCCAGCGGCTGCACAAGCAGATGATGTCGGGGCCCCGCGGGGTCAACTGCCGCTACGTGGAGGTGTTCCCCTGCAGCACCGAGGAGATGGGCCTGGTGCTGATGGGGGGCACACTGTCGCACACACCCACACACACACACAGCCGGAGCAGGAGTGGGACAGGGCTCAGCCCGCCGCCATGTAAGTCCAGACGTAAGTGCCGCTGGGAGCTGGGTGTGCTTCGGGACTGCCAGGGGTAGGTGGGCTCCTGCCATAGGGGCAGAGAGGAGAGGTTAGAGGTTAAATTCTGCCCCCTCTCTTCTCTGGGTTCTTTCCAATCTAGACCTCTGATGATGGGGGGGCTTCTGGTCTGAGCCATGAGGGGTAGGAGTAGTGTGTGTCTGTGTGACATTTTTATTTACTTATTTTCTCCATCAAATCTTTGTGTTCTTACATTTGTTTGTGTTTGTGTGGTTATATTGGTACATTTCTGTATGATTCTGAATGATCTTTATGTAATTTAGTTCTAGAAGTTTGCATGACTTTTAATGAACTGGTTGCTCTGCACTTTCAATTTTCAAACTTAATTTCCATATTTGTTGATCTAATAGCCAGTGTATTTCGATGGCATGGGTAGCAGCACTTCTTTACCCGGACCTACTGGAGTGGTTTAATTTGAGCTTGACATTCTGTAAGCCTTACTAGACCATTACAATACTATTGGACTGGCAGGTGTGGGTTTTGGGTTATTCATTGGACCAGTTGTGTGTGTGTGTGTGTGTGTGTGTGTGTGTGTGTGTGTGTGTGTGTGTGTGTGTGTGTGTGTGTGTGTGTGTGTGTGTGTGTGTGTGTGTGTGTGTGTGTGTGTGTGTGTGTGTGTGTGTGTGTGTGTGTGTGTGTGTGTGTGTGTGTGTGTGTGTGTGTGTGGCCTTTGGAAGGGGAGCTGAGCGCTGGGTGTGTAGAAATTCTTTCTGTCATTCTCTCCTCTCTTAAATGTGTACATGTGCATTTCCATAGCAACACCAAGCTTTTGATCACATGATAACATGGGATGGCCCCTAGACGGGGCTTATCAAGAAATATGACGTTCCTTTTTCAAATTAAATGCAAAGGTTTACATGCATAAAGACGAGAGATTCATGTCAAAGGGGTGTGTGGGTAGTGGTGAGGTCACTGAAACAACAGGATAACACTCCATTACAATATACTATAGAAGAGTACATCAGTGTTCTAGTACTAGTCACCTTATAATCATACATATACACCTGTCTGTCCTCTTGGCCATTATAGATGGTATTATAAACATCCATAATACAACAAGAACAGTTGAGATATCAAAGGAGAAATCTTTGCACCCTTCTCCCACAATGGCGCTCTGTCCTCTCTCTTAGTCCCTGTGCGCCTCCCTCTGTCCTACCACAGGTCTGTCTCCACCCACCTACTCCTTCGCCGCCGCTCCACCAGTCATGTCTGCGGAGGCCGCCGCTGCCCTTTACCCTCCCATTGGCCAAATGCTGCTAGGCCCCCGCCCACTGGCTCCCGGGCACCCCTACTACCCTGCGTCGACTCAGGTGTACATGAACTACGCGGCCTACTACCCCAGGTAACCACCACCGCCCCCTGCTAGATCCCACCCTGTTTTATGGCCCACCGCCAAAAGAGTGATTTGTGTTGTCGTCAAATGTGTGTGGTAGGCCAAGGAGATAAAAAGATACTTGGACAAGGTTAGTTGATAACTCAACATGTGTTATCAGCCAGATTGGTAAATATTACTTCTCACCCTTTTGTCCTTGGTAGGCCAATTACAGAAGTAATGTAACCAGCGTTACTCTCATCGCTTCAATGTTTTAATTATTTCTTAAAATCGTTAAAGAAAAGGACAAAAATAACTTTCATCATGTTCCTGTTGCACATTGGAGTCATTTAATTTTTCCTTCCTCATCCCCCACACCCTTGTTTGTTTTTCTAGTCCTCCTGGTTCTCCCACCACTCTTGGCTACTATCCCTCTCCCTCTCACCTCTCCACCCCCCCTCACCTGCCCTCCCCTGGGGGCCTAGTGCGCATGCCTGGCCTGACCTTTAATGGCGTAAAAGAGCTCATCAATGCCATGCAAGGATACCAGGTAATGTGTGTGTGTGTGTGTGTGTGTGTGTGTGTGTGTGTGTGTGTGTGTGAGAACTGCTCTTCAACGCTTGTCTACATTGCCTCTGGCATTCCCACATTTCAGTAGGATCCAAATGCTGTATTCAAATCTCATTCCATTGTGGGTGTGTCCTCACACATCCACCGTGTTTGCCCAGAGGCTATCAAACAAGTTTATCTGCTCTGCGGCTCCGCCTCTCCTCTCATACATACTGCTGCTTGCTTAGACTTGACTTGCCAGAAGTCCTACTCAAAGTTGAGGAAGAGGAAAAATAAAACCCTGAAGGAGTCCAGAAATCTGATCATTTGCGTGGACAGAGTCTCCGTGACGATACTGTTTGGTGACGACTCAGCAGAGAATGTCCTGTCACAAGCATGTGTGTGTGCTCGTGACCCATACTGGATAGACAGGTCCTTCTGGAAGATTCACTAGTACATGTGTATACATACACGTGTGTGTGCGTGCGTGCGTGCGTGTGTGTGTGTGTGTGTGTGTGTGTGTATTAGAAAAATAATGTCCCATTTCTGAGAGTGAGAACAAAAATTGGTGTAGCTGAGCCTTTACGGTTACAAAACCGTGAAATTTTAAAGCGCGGCTAATAGCAAAATTGGTAGTAATAGTGTACGTGCGTGTCCATCTAACCCTGAGCTCCTGTCTTCTGTGCTTTCTCCCCCCTCCCCTTGATCCCACAGTACGCCTCTGACGATGGCATCATGCACGCTCACGGGCTCATGCACACCCATGACCCGGCCAGGACTTTGCTTACGCAGCCCAAAGAATGGGTGTGTATTTAAAGTGTCTGAGACACTGAGACAGGTGGCAGGTAAGGTGTGTGTGTGTGTGTGTGTGTGTGTGTGTGTGTGTGTGTGTGTGTGTGTGTGTGTGTGTGTGTGTGTGTGTGTGTGTGTGTGTGTGTGTGTGTGTGTGTGTGTGTGTGTGTGTGTGTGTGTGTGTGTGTGTGTGTGTGTGTGTGTGGTTTAGATGTATTAGGGAAGATCCAACTAACTGCAAACTACCTCAGCAATGCCATGTCTAAACAATGTGAGGAAACATTCTTAGAGCCGTCAAAGGGCTCTCTCTGTCATCTACTATCTAGCTCTTTTGTTATCTTGAGGGAGAGTAGAATAGAGTTATATTGTAGATGATTGCATGTGTCAGTAGGTCTGCAAGGTACGGGCTTGGCTGCTACTGCTCCATGACCTTGATGGTGGTAATCGACAGGTGGTGTTGATGTATGTAGGCTATCTAAGGTGTGGGGGGAAATAAGAAGTATAGTCCGTATAGGGGACTGTAGGTGAAGACGATGGGTACACTTCTAGTACTGCTGCTCAATCTATGTAGCGGTTACTATATCATATCACTTTGACCCTCTCTCTTTCTCCCCTCTATTTCCCCATTCAGAGTCTCCTTGAGGCGGTTCCTCACCTGAGCAGCAGTCTGATTGGTCAGTCCGGTGTAGGGGACATCCCTCTCATGCCCCTCCCACCTCTGATGACCAACACGGGGGGGCAGTACTTGGACCTGGCCCTGCTGTAGGGTCACACACACACACACTTCCACGACCGCATACACACTTATCGGAATATCATGCTGTACGTGGAAGACCTGTGTATCGCTAGCTTTTATAATATAACCTTTTTTTATTTTTATTTTTTTTATTTATGTTTAAGAATAGAAATTAATGTATTTTATACCAAATCACCATGAACTTAGCCAAAATATCTTCTTGTTTTGTTTTACATTGCACAACATGTATTTTTAGAAGCTTTATCGAGATATAACTTGTTGAATAAAATATAACCACCAAGATATGTTTAAAGGTGCAGTGTGTAGAATTTTGTAGCATCTAGCAGAATGGACTTGGCAGAAATGGAATATGTATGTTTTAATTAGTGTAATCCCATGGAAATGAGAATCGCTATCTTACCTGTAAGTTATGACCTATGCATACAGTTTTACGGACTAAATAACTAAATACAAATTATAAATCGATCAAGGAAGCTCATCACTTGCCACATGGCTACTCGATGCTGTCATAGACGGTATCATTTTGGCGGTTCCATCTGGCCCCTTACAGGCCACTGTAGCTTCTCCTACGTCGTTTGAAAGGGAGGGGTGAGGGGACAGTATTCAGTTAGTTTTTATGTGCAAACTCCGCACTAGAAGCCACTAAATCCTACACACTCCGCCATCAATATCTTATTCTCAATATAACAAGTATAGAGAAGTTACATAGTAGCAAATTAATATCTTCATCCTGTGCTTTTTTGTGAACCAAAGTGTGCATGAGAGTGAGAGAAAAGTATTATGTGTGGCTGCTTTAATGGATTTTAATACCCAATCTGTTTGTATAATGCCTTTTTAATTTTGTTTATATACATTTGACATAATACCTTAAAGATTGTATCGGAAACGTTAGTGCATGAAGAAGTTAGTAGTACTACTATGAGATTGTTTACATATGGCCAACTACAAATGCACTGCTTATACTTATCATGAACACACTAAAACAATATCTTCCTTTTGATTGATTTTGAACACAAATGTAGACCGACTGTAGAAGCTATACTGTCCGATGTTCTGCATCAGACCTCACATGGGGGTCACAGAACATCCCGCTCCACCACCCACCTCCTAGTTTTTTATGTGTGTACCCTAACGGGGAGTTATTTCCCCATTACATGTCTCTTGCCTTTGTGTTTTTGTTACACACCTCAACCCATGCCTATCCCAGTCCCTGGTAACCCAACAATCGGCTTGAACACTTCCTTTCGGCTTGTATCTCCACATCTCTGGTTACTGGACGAACCTCCATGGCCATGGGTGGTGTCTAGTAGACGCTATCACCCCACACACACTGCTCCTAGAAGACGCCAAAGATACAGTTTGTCCCTTAAGGCTTTCCCCTTGCTGCCTGTTCCATTTTGTCATCAAGAAAACGGTACAGGTTCCACCAGTTAAACCACCTCCTTACAAAACACGGGCCAATTAAGAGGTTGGTCAAAGGAGAGCTGATAAGTAGAGGAACTAAACGACACTGTTGACATTCCTGTTGTGAATTTGAGTCCCCTGTTGGCCCCCAGGGGAAGCCCCCTGTATGTATGGGGTCACTATTGCTGTTCTCCTGCCCTGGGAGAACCATGATGTCATTGTGAAGCATTGTATCCATGCCTTACTCCAGCTAATCAGCATCCAGCTCAGGATTACAGCCTTGTGCTTGAATGAAAAATAAACATTACATGTGAAGTCAAGTCTGTCCTCCATCTGTTTGATTGCTAGGTTTAACAGCGGCCTCCCTTTTCATGTTTCCTTTTCTTGCTCATGCATATTTACATTGTATCATGGGAAATTTATCTCAAGAACACAATTGCTTAAAAATGTACATAACCACATGCAGGTGGAATTACTTATGTTGACAGAATACAGCCAAGGAGTAAACAAGGATATTTTTTTCTCGATATTTCCCTGTCCAGCATGATTACTACCTCTAGTTTACACACACATGCACAGCATTGCAAACGGTATTACGGTCTCCCAGACGCAATAACTTTAAAGGATAGGACATTGTGGGAAAGTTGAGCACGGAGAGTGCTTCAAGGGGTGTTGAAAGAACGAGGGAGTACAAAACAATGTTGGACCCCTCAGGGCTGATGTGGCATTGTGTAATTCAACACTGGCCACCCCGCCCTTCTTGATCCTATTTAAACGCACCCACAAGAACACCTACACCAGCCTGGCTGCTATTGACTATAGAGACATAATGAAAACTTGTTGAAAGCACTCTGAAAGGCATTTGCTGTTAAGTTCATTTTAAACAAGCTTATACAATTTTGTGAACACAAATTGACATGTAATGACGTAATTTCCTTATTTAAAAAGCGTGAAAAAGTGAACATACATAAACTATTGCATATTTTTTATAATTAATTGTATGCATATTGGGAGAATAATTCCATACAAATATTAAATATATGCATGGAATCTATTTAAACTTTCCATTCAACAGAAACCTGTTTTGTGACTTTAAAAGCAAGTATAGTCGTGTAAAAGACTTGCACGCCCTTTACAGTTTCTGCCTAAACACAATTGATTCCTCTTTAGATTTGAGGCATACACTCACTAAAATATACAGACGCCATTTATCTTACTGTATATCATTTATTGGTACCATTGTTCCTCAACAACACTCATCCTTAAAGAAGAGTAGGAAGTGGAGCCGTGCCTCCATTAGTTGGGCAGCTGATAGGCCAGAGGAGCAGCCCTTTGCTGACTCATGTTAAATGTGTTTGTAACGACAAGTCAGATAGACAGAGATGTTCTTTGGAACAACATTCCCTCACAGGTTGGGCGAGGCAAACATACACACACATATTCGCATACACACTGGGTGAGGCCATTCAACACTTTGATGTCTTTAAGTGCAGACAGTTGAATCTTTATTTAGAATTAAATTAACAAATTGCACAGTAACAGCTAATATGTCTATAGATATCTATATGTTTATAAATATATAGATGGACAATTTATATTTTAATAATGGTTACACTGCCCTCGATTATGCAGTGGAAAACAAAGAGCTTTAAGGAAAGTTACCAGACAGTTTGGGAAACCTGATTCTGAACATCCCAGCCTTTCAAAAGCAAAGACAAATATTTTTTTGGGGCGGATCAAATGTGGACTGTGCAAAATTGAGGTGACATACATAGTGCATCTGTTTGTCATGGCTACCTGAAATAACACCAAGTCCTAACTGTAGCTTTGTCTCCATCTATTGGGAAGTGTGAGAGTGCACCTCTGTGATCCAATCTGTAACCTGATAAACAATCCTGATTATTTTCCAATCTCTTGTCAACAACTGATTCAACTCTTTAAAATAGACATGTATATCCGGTGCACTGTTGGACCAGAAACCCACCCTGAAAACCCACATGCAACTGAACGACAACAACAACAAATTACACAATGTAAGAGACGACAGTATTGAAGCTAATGGAAATACATGCAAGATACAGTTGGCTGTGACATAGAAAAACACAGAGGGACAGAGAACCCATATTCAGAAGTGACTGGTCACACTCCAAGGTTGGAGGACTAGCTTTGGAATACGTGTCAGACCGACAGCCACAAACAAATATGGCCCCAACCCAAATGGAAAATATTGCATGCAGTTTTCCCCTCCACCCACACTTCTCTAAAAATAGGTGTGAATAAGTCTGAAAACAAATCTGATTGGGGACCCATTTACCTGAAAGTAGCCATGGAACCCACAGGCTCATCTCTGTCATATCTGATCGTTACATTTGGTTCTGTCACTTGTTTTGTAAAATGTAATCTTGTAAATCTTGATACAGCATATTCTAAAAAAGCTAATTAAGCTTCTATTTCAATTTACATGATCATCATTTGTTTTTGCCTCCATACACGTCAGTTTTGGTCTAAAAACCATTGACAGTCTGCAGCAAATGGCTAGCAATCTGAAAAATAATCATTTGGTGAATCTTTTAAAATCATCACAGTTCATGTGAATGCATAATACAGCATGTATATAAATTTCCTCTTAAAATAACAGTTAAGCAAAGTACATTTGTACAAATATATATATACGTATATATCATTCGCGGAATGCATTGTGCGCATGGGGGCGATGACGTCATGGAGGTTAAGGGTCACGGCCTCAGAGCTCCGTCATGAGGAGCGCCCGCAGAATCTTCTCCCTGTCCAACCGCTCCTCTCCGCTACACATAAGAGAATGAAGACCACTCTTAAGATATCCAGTAAGGTACTAAACATACTCAACCTTGACCCCTTAGCCTTACATAATACATCACCATTCATAAATCATGTTAGCAAAGGAAAGAAATGGTTTCCAGGCAAAGCAGCAAAGGAGAAAGAGAGGGGAGAGAGGAGGCGGGAGAGAGGGTGGGATTTACCTGTCATTATGGGCAGCGATGTAGGGGACTAGATGAGGGATGGAGCTGCGGTAGAACGAGGGGGACAGGTTTGGGGAGGGAGAGAGAGAGGGACAGCGGGAACTGCCCAGCTCCAATGTTGGCATCTTATTATCCACCTGTAATACACAAGCATTTGCAGGAACATAAACACACATACACACACACCAACATAGAGAAACACACACACACACACACACACACACACAAACACATACAGATAGAGACACACACACAAAAACACACACACACAAAAACACACACAGACAAACATACACAGAGAGACACATAAACACGCACACACACTTATGTTTTACATGTACAAGTACAACATTAGTACAATGACAACATTAAAGAGAGAGAGAGAGAAAAAGAGAGGCAGAGAGAGAGAGAGAGAGGAGAGAGAGAGAGAGGGAAAGAGAGGGAGAGAGATATGCCTTTCAGTGTGTTACCTGTCGGTATATCGGAGGCTGTATTTGTCTGTCTAATGAACTGTTGGAACCAGACTTGGTTGCACTTTCGGCCGAGATCGCTGCAAGGGCTTCAGGGAGATTATCCTCATCTTCATGGTTACTGTCAACAAACCAGATCATTAACCACAAATAACCCGTCTAGTTATGTATGAACAAAGTTGCCTCGGTAAATAGCAGAATTCAAAGATCAGGAAGGCAGTTATCTACCGATCAATGCGGTCTAGTCGGTTAGTGTGTTCGACTCTTAGCCGAAAAGGTTCGGGGTTCGATCCCAAGTCCCTGCAGCCTATGAGCAAGATACAAAACGTCCTACCTGCTCCTCAATAACATGTATCTGAATTCACTGTGAGTGGCTTTGGATAAAAGCCTCTCCTAAATAACTAAATAGTCAAATATATGGCGATATATGGAGATCAGTGTCTTCAGCCATCTTTACTTACAAGCTGAACTGCCGGACCAGTCTTTTCCTGCGGTTGGTGTTGATGTTGTAGGAGTTGGGCTGGGGTCTGTCCAGGGTCCGGCTGTAGTCTGACCGGTGGGGGTTCTTCTCTGCGGTCAGACTAGATGCAGCCGAGTCTTGAGATGAGTTCTGGTATCTGAGGATACACACACGCACCCCCGCACACGCACACACAAACACACACGCATACACACACACCCATGCACACACACACACACACACACACACACACACAGACACACACACCCACGCAGACACACACACCCACACCAACCCATGCACACACACACACACACACACACCCGCACATGCACACACAAACATACACGAACACCCACACACACACACCCACGCACACACACACACACACACACCCGCACATGCACACACAAACACACATACACAAACACCCACACACACATACACGAACACCCACACACACACCTACGCACACACACACCCATGCACACACCCACACCCACACACACACCCACACACACTCACACACACAAATAAATATATAGCATACAGGCACCTATATCCACAATAATACGCTTTTATACAAATAAATGCACAGTATAAGTAAAATAACCTAAAATACAGGCCTTTCATTTGAGGTGTCACTGGAGCCCTTCCCTCTCGGAGTGGTTGGAGGTTCCTTGTTTATCACACAGAGAAAGAACGAATGAACAAAAAGGTTATCTTCTAGGACCACCTTGTTAGCATGAAAGCTAACC
Organism: Lota lota; assembly: GCA_026745465.1. Taxonomy (NCBI): domain Eukaryota; kingdom Metazoa; phylum Chordata; class Actinopteri; order Gadiformes; family Lotidae; genus Lota; species Lota lota. The sequence continues at coordinate 2,262,305 of JACYXH010000813.1, forward strand.
GCACACCTCCGGCTTACTGCATGTCTACTGGAGGGGAAGGGGCAGGGGGAGAAGGGGCCTCACCCTGAACGCGGCCTCCATCTGGGCCTTGAGGATGTTACACTTGAGGTGGTCAGGCAGCAGCCGCGGGGTGCTGGGGGGGTGCAAGGACTTCTCAGACAGCTGCTTGTCCTCCGCCTGCTGGGGGGTGGGGGGGAGCAAAAGGGAGAGGAGGTGGAAGATTACAGTGATCCGATTGGATTGCGTCCAAAAAAAAGAAATAAAGAAAAAAAGATGAAACATGAAGGATTAATTGTGTGTGTGTGTGTGTGTGTGTGTGTGTGTGTCTGTGTGTGTGTGTGTGTGTGTGACCTTGTTGTCGATGTTGATGTGAATCGAGGGCCAGGGGCTGGAGTCACTGTCTGACTCCAGAGCCTTCCGGAGGGACTGAGAGATGTCCAGACCATCGCACGGATGAGGGGAGGCTCGGTGCCCTGACACACACACACACACACACATAAATATTCACACTCACGCACACACACACACACACACACACACACACACACGCACTCACATGCATAAATATTCACTCACGCACACAAACACACACAACCATGCACACGCACGCACATGAACACACAGGTAGTATATTAAAGAGGAAGTGCTGACTAGCATGTAAAGCACAGCAGATGGCCTGGGGTTGGGAGGTATGAGGATTACATAGTTCCTCAACTTTATATTAGTACAAAGGATTTAGCTCCCAACCTTTCTCTGTATTCACAAAAAGAAAAAAAGTATTATTTTATTCTTTAACTTTCTATCTTTCTTGGTAAAATAAAGGTTGATGATGATAGTATTGGACATTTAATAGAGCCTATTTGGCATTGTTGTTTATAACTATTTATTTCTGCAGCCACAGATTTTTTAAGTGCGTTTTGATTTCTAAATAATCAATATGTAGCCAACAAGACAACACAAGGAGGTCGCTCCGAAGTGCTGTTGCTATGAACACCTATAAGGTTTACACACTACCTTGCCCGTGTGTGTGTGTGTACTCAACTGGTTTTGCTGTGTGTGTGGCAGAGTGTGTCCTGGCTGTGTGTGTGCCGCCGGTGATGATGGTGGTGGATCTTCCCAGAATACGGAGCCTCATTCTCCTCCACGCTGAACTGATGGTCTGAGCCAGGACCGCTGAGAGGACAACTGAAGACAGCACACGAACACACAGTCATAACAAACCCACAGCACCCCCCAGGAGCCCTCCTCTCAGTCTCCATCGCTACACGCTGAGTCACGGTCGTTCCTAACCTAATAAAAGCACATGAGTGCATTTGCTGATACTCTTTTACTTCCTGATCAGAGAATCCTAGATACATGTATATTCTTTTTTTTGTCTTTTCATTTAGAAAGAAAACAGATACGGAGAAATAAAGAAAAGAAGAAACCACACAGCAATTTTGCGCTTTATACTCATATATTGTCATAAGAGTGCAGGATGAATTATATCCAAATTCATTGTAACAATTTAGTTATGTTTACGACAGGGCGATTGGTTGACATGGCTTTAAGGCATACTGTGATTGGAGTAAACATTACAAAGCTGAGAAGACCCTCTGCATCATACAGATAAAACGTTATGTAAACAAATGGTTGGCTGCAAATTGTTACTACATTCCAAGAAACATCTGGAGGAAGAGAAAATAAATCCATGCACGCATGAAAACATCAGAAAAGGTTATGATCTACATTTGGTTTTTACCCTCACCTGCATAAATTACTACTGATATCAGCACACAAGCGCCTTGTCCTCAACCAGACAAGAGCACATTATTTGAACATAGCCACATAGCACAAATGATCGCTTTACATTCAAGAGTCTTGTATTCAGATCAGTTTCATGACTTGAATTGGTGTGAATTAGTTGATTTTCCTCTATCTCGCTCAACACAAAAACAAAGGCCTGATGGAAACCTGCCCATTCCTATTTAAAGACTGATTTGCACCCACATATTAAAACTATTCCAGCAAGGACAAAACAAATTACACAAGCAATAAAGACAAAGTGAAATTATAATAGTTCCTAAATTGGCCCCCAGTTAAAACAGCTTTATTTTGGAGGATGTGACACAAGAGATGTGGATGACGATGATCAGGATGATGATGATGATGATGATGATGACGTCACTGAAGATGAAATCTCCACTGATTTAGAGTCGAGCAACAAAGCTTCTCTCTTTGGGGTAGTATTTTTGGTTTTGTCTTTGGAAACAGCTGGACTCCAAGCAAGCCCAGGTCAAAGGTCAAAGTGCAGTCATGACCTTATCCCTGTAAACCACACTGATGGATCCTGGGAAGGCGCCGCTGGTTCGCACCGGCATGGCATGGGAATGAGGAGGATGATGATGAAGATGACTATGGCCGGTCCCCTCCTCCTCACAGACACTTGGAGCCCTGAACATGACAGGAGATTAATGAATGAATTCTTAAACAGACATGCAGACAGACCAACAGACAAACAGACACAGAAAGAGATGGACAGACAGAGAGACACGGACAGAGAGACAAAAACGCAAGCAGGACAAACACACAGAGACACACAATGAAACATACACAAACAGACAAACACAGACAAGGCAGCTGGACAGATGGACAGACAGGCAGCGAGACCTTCCAGACGGACAGACATGAGCCATGGCCTGGGTGAGTGAGTGCCGTGGGTATGTGTGGTGGTGTGGCAGACTGCAGAGAGAGCTCCTGCAGCGGGCATCAGAGAGCATGAGAGGGCAGGCGTCTCTATAAATAGACAACTGACCTCCAGCGCGCCCCATCTCTAGACCCCCATTGGACAGATGGTGTATAAACAAAAATCTCCACCTCACCCCCCAAATATATTCACTTGCCATTTTAAATTCTGCTCACGTGAATTCCTGCTTGCCCCATGCTTGCCCTGGCTTACCTGTGAGGCGGCGTGTGCCCCGAGTGCTGCAGGTAAACGGGGGGGCTGAGAGCAGGGTGAGGGGCGTTCCAGGCCAAAGGTATATTACACTGGTACTGGAGAGAGAGGGCAGGGAGGGGGGCAGATTGATTAACGAGGTATTAAAGATGAATAACGGCACTCTGGTTTTAATGACATCAGCGCTGAAGCGATGGCTATCATGGCATCTTACCGGATGGATGCTGGGGTCAGGGCTAGCGTGGGAGCTAGGGGGGAAAAAAACAATAATATCCTCACAATTAATGACAAATTAGCACACAACTTGATTATACAGCGGCTATTGCAACAGATGAGATAGCGGATCGTGGACCGACTGACTCACTTGACAAGCTGATTGGGGCCCTGTGTGTGTGTGTGTGTGTGTGTGTGTGTGTGTGTGTGTGTGTGTGTGTGTGTCTATAATTAAAGGTAGCGAGTGTTCTCGTAAGCAAACACGCCAGAGACAAAAGGAATCCACCAGTCGGAAGAGACTTTTCAAACTAGTAGCTATTAAAGGATGGTGTTTAGAGGGTGGAAATTAGCTTCTTGAATTTCCTCGAATGTAATTGTTTTTATTTTTAGGAGGTAGAGGCTGGTTTAGGTATTTTTTTGGGGGAGTAAAAAAATGAAGAACTGCTCATTTAAGAGCAGTCATCCAGTCTGTGTATGCATGTGGACCTGCAGGCTTCGTCTAGTGGACTCACCCAATGTGCATCGGTTTGGCTGGGGATACGGCTGCAGACGTCACCCGACGCAGAGCGGAGGTGGGAAGGAGAGCGGAAGAAAGAGAGAAAGAGAGAAAGAAAGAAAGAAAGAAAGAAAGAAAGAAATAAAGAAGGAGGACATTGGACATGTGGGTGTGGTCCTTTTCTGTTCAGACCATTATGAGTCAATGCTCAGCCAGCCCTCAGGCACTCAGGCATCTCTACTGTTAGAGACTAAGTCACGCTCTCGCTCTGTGTCCCCAGGCCAGGGCTGCTTGGACAATCCTTTTGGTGTCTGAACGCAAACACCCTGGAGTCAAAACAGTCTACACACGACTATAAGGTTTTTTATTTATTGTTATCGGTTTCACCACAAAGGCTGTTTACAACAAACAGTGTGTCGGCCCAGAATAGCCCAGACGGCAGTGGATGATGTATGTTTTAGAGCAGACAATGCGTGAGCGTCTGCGCCACAGTGGTTATGCAGAGTACTACAACAACATGCTCTACACCAACCACTAACCACTAACCACTAACCCAGGTATCCTCAGCTTCAGTGTCTTGTGTACTGTAAACGTATAAGCTACTTTCACTCAATACACCTTCCACAACACATGGCCTGGATCCCAGACTTCTTATTTATTTTATGATCCTCATCATGTCATGTAATTAAATCAATTAAAAGGGGACAGAATGAGGTCTAAGCATAACTGATTGTCTGCAGGGGAGACAGAGTGAAAGCGGTTTATTAGGCCACCAGACCAAACGTATGATACTTAGAAGTATCATAAGTACACAGTCATAAACAGAAAAAAAACAAACAAACAAAAAAACATGTTAAACAATGTTTTATTTTGGATTGGGTTGTCGTCGTTTTAAAATCTTTTTTTGTTGCATTTGAATTGGAAGACTTCAAGGATCTCACACTAATCCGTGCCAATAATCCATATGTTATTTTAGAGCCATCCCCGTGACCTACCTTTGCCGCCCATGGAGTGTGTTCGGGAGGGGTATCGTTTGCTGGGTCGCCTTTCAAAGGTGCTGGCCCTCCTCATCCGACTGCCGTGAGTGGCCTGGTACTCAGTCTTCCCACTGAGACAGATGGACAAATATAGAGACAGAGAGAGAGAAGCAGACAAAGAGAGGTACACATAGAATGTGAAAAGGTCAAAGCCATGCCTCTTGGAACTGAGGCTGCAATGTGACGACGGTCTTAAAGCGATACCCTCATCGTCACAAAAGATGCATAGTAAGAGATCCAAGTCTACATTATGATAAAGGTTTCATTTATAGCCAAATACAAAGGAATGGTTTTGGTCTGGTTTGCCCTTCTACACCAAAAGGTATGAACCCCTTGTCTCAAGTTAAATATGACTTTGTACTAATGGCCGTTACCATAGCAACTGATGTCCTGTAGAACGCCACTCAAAAAAAGGTTAAATAAATAAATAACATTGCCACAACCTAGTGGTCTTTTTTTTAAACTTGGTGTTGATTTACAGTATTGCCAAAAACAAACTTAGGTAAATGGTAAACAACCATGCAATAAATCAGACCATGGCTTGCATGTGGTCTAGATAGAGGTGCTATCTATACATGTTTATATTGATTGACACACACAAGGCTGATATGAGAATGTGCGCAGCAATGCAGCCGCCACTCACTCCCGCCTTCTGACGGAGCACGCTGCAAGATCTGGCTTTCTTCTCATCCCAGATAATAGTTTGACAAGAAAAACAAACAACATCAAGAGAACATTTATGTCACCATAGGAACAGACCAGTGTAACCATAGATACACTGTAACCATAGCTACTTGCTCTTTGTTTTACATGACACACAATTCCCCCTATGCACAAGAGGCACCGCGGGCCAGATCTACCATCTTGTGACAGCAGCTCGCACCCTCCTCTCCAATGAGACTAAACTTTTAAGGGTGGCCATGTTGGTCAGCGGCAGCGGGCAGCTCAGGACATGGGGAGTCTGGGAGTGGGGCGTCCTCTGGGCTCTAACCTGAATCTGAAGCGCGAGCCCAGGCGTGTGAAGTCACTCTGGCTAGCCTTGCCCGTGGCTGGCTGCCGTAGCCGGAAGAAGGCGTGGCTCTCCACCGCACACTTCCACAAGTGTTTACAGTTTTTGGAGCTGTCCAACTGGAACACAAACGTGTGCTCCTGCTCCCGGCCCTAAAAAACACAAACACACACACCAACCATTACCCCCAAACCAACCCCACGCACACTACAACAACCGATTATTTGATTATCTGCATTATATTCTGTATTTTGCACAGCATTTTATTTATTTATTTTACCACCGTGGCTGGTACCACTACCACTTGAACACTTGTATTGATGTTGCTACTTATTATTATTTATTATTACTTACTTTGTTATTGTGATCTTGTATTGCTGTTGCTATGTGACTGTTGAGGATCCAAGCCTAAGAATTTTACTCTTGCGTACTTGTACGTTAAGATGTAATAAAAGCAACTCTGATTCTCTGATTCTGATTCAACTGCTGCAGGTCTGTGCTAAACAGGAGTGTTCTTCTATGCAGGGCAGTCACCCCCCCCCCCCCCCCCCCCCCCCCCCCCCCCCCCCCCCCCCCCCCCCGGGTATTTATCCCGAGACACCTACCTGGTCGTCATCCTCCACCACCACCAAAGTGAGCCGACTCTTTTTGAAATCCAGACAGGTGATCTTGGGCCTGGGGAAAGAATGCCACAAACACTAAGTATTCAGAGGCCATCGACATTAAAACGTTCAATGACAACATTTCAATTGCAAACTGGAATTTTTCTTTTTGGATATAGGTTTTTTACCAGAAGAAAAGGCCGATCTTGCTGGAGCCCTCGAACACCAGGATGCCGGTTGGGGTGAGACCCAGCGCGTACTCCCCTCCGTCGCGACCCTGAGGAAACGACAACGCACGGCATGTTTGAAGAAGAAAGGCAAACAAACATCACTACAGACCTCACCGCCTCTTCTTGGCAGAGAGCACACTACACACAAAGAACAGAAGCTAGAGTTTACTCAGAGGAGAGCAAGAGACACGGTGGCACTTGTGTTGTGTGAAATCATGGCAGTGATACTAACAGATGGGAAGACGAACCTTGACAAAGTGCATATCTACGCCGTATAGCTCCAGCCATTTGCATTTGTTGAGGAAGCAAATCTCCGCCTGCGACGGGCTCTTTCCTCTGGGGAGGGGGGGCACACAAAGGAGGGTTGGGTTTCTCACAATAGCAAAATGTGGTTTTCCCTCTGTGTCGCGTGACAGCGCTCTGGCCTTTTATTATTATCTAAACAAAAACCAACTTCATAATAGCCGCTTTAATTACAAAGGAGTGGATGAATTCAGGGACAAGGAAGGAACAAACCCTAGTGTACACCTGCCTTCCCCACCTGCCTCCTAGGATTTAGCAGGAGATGTGTGTGTGTTTGTTTCTATGTCTGTATTCAACCCCTTGCTCTCTGCATGGGGTGGGGCCTTAGCGTAGGTGTGAATGTAATCTCATCAGATATGGGAGCCATCAGACTACAGAGGATGGGGTTAAATTGACTGGATTCAATCAAGACCCATACAGGGATTAAACCCTTTAATCCTTCACACAAGGTCAGAGAGTGAGAGTGAGAGTGAGTGAGTGAGTGAGTGAGTGAGTGAGTGAGTGAGAGAGAGAGAGAGAGAGAGAGAGAGAGAGAGAGAGAGAGAACGGAGGTACACCGGATAGGAACTGTGTAGCCTGAAAACGGCAGCGGTTGAACGGTCGACCCCTTCCCCCACAAACTATCCAATATTCGACCAGAACAGATGTTCATCGTGTTCCAACGATGGGAAGAAACTGCATGGCTGAAAATGGCATGGCGAGAGGCAGCCCACTCACAAGCTGCTTTCCCAGAGCACGAGACTATTGTCATAATGACTGTGGGTGTCTAGGAAGGAAAAGCCAATATCCTCCGGGACTTTTCTCAGCCAGTCTTTTTCTCACCAAAAGAAACACCCGACACTGGATCAGCAAATTTCCCCTCTCACCTGAGTTCCACCCATTTGTTGAAAATGTCCGCCTCCATGGCCTCACTCTGTTTGGGAGTGAAACGAAACTCTGACACCAGCTCAGGAGAATGCTCTGAAGGATCACAGTCTCCGAGCTCACCTGGAGAACCCACACACACACACACACACACACACACACACACACACACACACACACACACACACACACACACACACACACACACACACACACACACACACACACACACACACACACACACACACACACACACACACACACCTCAGTGAGAAGAGGGCATGAGGGAAAGCACTAATTGTAAAACCTGTTGTGGGGAGGGAGTGCAAAGTGTCAACAGGTTACGGTAGGTTATTTTTCCTTGTAAACACATTAAAACATCCCTTCACAACCTCGCAGACACCCATTAGCTAACAGCGTCGACGGAGGGAATGGAGCATACTTACTTTCTAGACAAAAGGCCCCCAATTCAACTGAGACGTCATACGGACATTTCAATCTGGTGAAAAAGAAAATGACACCACGGTGTTGAAAGGCTCTGCAAATGCACACATATATAATCCGATAAACATCCACAAAAGCATATTCTCCTAATGGAAAATATGCTCCTGTTATTATGCAAGGGAAAAAACTGTTTGGTCAGGGTGTATGTGCTTGTGTGTGTACATGGACATACGCGTGTGTGTTTATGTATCTTCTGTGTGTGTGTGTGTGTGTGTGTAAGAAGTAGGGAAAGCTGCTCTTTTCCTAAAAATAAGAAGCCCTCTGCAGTCCTGATCTTGGGCTTCATAATGGAGCCTGACTCAGGGGAACTGTGGCCCAGATAAAGATTGAGCATGTGAGTCGCCATTCTCCCTGGTATGTGTGTGTGCATGTGCAGGTGTGTGTGTGTGTGTGTGTGTGTGTGTGTGTGTGTGTGTGTGTGTGTAGGAGGCAGAGTCCAGTTTACACAAGCACCTCAAACCTGGGTGACTTGTCAGTGAGAATGAGTGACTTGTAAAATATATTCAATTAGGGGGGCTGTGAATGTGAAATCCAGCTAATGATCAAGATTTTGCCCTCATGTTAATAGAGCTTAAATTAGGCTAATGCTAGTGACCAAGACATGGTATTCATGTTAATAGAGCAAATGATGCACTAGTGGCATAATGTACATGCCAGTTTACCAGGTCAGAGAAAGAGGACCACCTTGCTGTGTGTGTGTGTGTGTGTGTGTGTGTGTGTGTGTGTGTGTGTGTGTGTGTGTGTGTGTGTGTGTGTGTGTGTGTGTGTGTGTGTGTGTGTGTGTGTGTGTGTGTGTGTGTGTGTGTGTGTGTGTGTGTGGACATGTCAAAGACCGCTTACTTGCCAGACAGGATGTCTTGTCGCAGCTGCAGCACAAACAGATACCTGAGAGAGAGGAGGGAGAATACAGATAAATGAGAGACCCAGGCTAATAAATAGATTGAGGCATCAATAGTTTTTCTTCCCAATCATAAAGAAACACAAAAGACCTTCCTTATCAGCTCTCTGGCCGTCTGGCCTTGATTACAACCGGCACAGGGGAACTGGCTAATTAGCCCTGCTACCCATTGGACCTTCTTTAATGAGCTCGGGTGAACTCGCATGTGTGTGTGTGTGCTTATGTGTTAGTACGTGCGTGGTTACCTGGTGAATTCCTCATGCAGGTTATTTGGCTCTGAAGAGTAAAACTTAACTCTGAAGAAGAGTCTGTACGGAGGACCGTCTAGAGAGTAAACATGTAAAACGTTAACCGAGACATAACAAACACAAGTGAGTAGGAGGAACGTGACGATTGGCCGAGAATAAATATCAAGTACATTTCTGAAATGTAACTTCACGACGTCAGGGCGACACAAAGCTGTAAGGACTGTGGTATACCACTACTTTGTCTGCCTCCATGTTTTGCAGTTAATTTCTACGGTCAGTAAAATAACATGGAATATATCGGAATCAATAAGACGAGTTGAGGAGGTTTCGCAAATATCATCATTTGTACGACACGTTTCATAAGATAAAGATAAAATGATGACGCTGAATTTGTGGCAAGAAGTCATCACACAGGTTATTCCACGTAGAAGTATGATTTAGCCTTAAGCCATTCATCCTGCAGTCGTCAGCCCCAAGCGAACAAGGCAAATACGGCCACGGCAGCTAATGCTCATGCTGATCACCGTGTCAACATTTGATAATAATAAGCCACCTGCTACCAAGTCACCTGCCTCACATGTGCAATAATGTGTTAATAATGTGTGTGTGTGTGTGTGTGTGTGTGTGTGTGTGTGTGTGTGTGTGTGTGTGTGTGTGTGTGTGTGTGTGTGTGTGTGTGTGTGTGTGTGTGTGTGTGTGTGTGTGTGTGTGTGTGGCTCACCTCGTATCTGTTTCTTTATGAGTTTGGACATATCTAGCCAGTGCTGAAAGAACAAGAGAAGAAGGAGAGTGAGTGAAAGAGGACTAGCTCTATCTTGAAGCCAAAGCATGAAACGTGTAACGTGTGTGCTGGACTCAATATGCAAACATGTTCTCACTCACTGAAACCTGCTCAGAGTCCATGAACTGCAGCCCAAAGTAGTCAGCTTCCACCAGGTCCAAATGATATATGATCTGGTCAAACAGCTCCTGGCCCTTTGACTTGCTCTACAACAAAAGAACAAGGGATGGGGGTTGAGCCTGGTACTACAATGTGCGCGCGCGCGCGTGTGTGTGTGTGTGTGTGTGTGTGTGTGTGTGTGTGTGTGTGTGTGTGTGTGTGTGTGTGTGTGTGTGTGTGTGTGTGTGTGTGTGTGTGTGTGTGTGTGTGTGTGTGTGTGTGTGTGTGTGTGTGTGTACATTACTGCTGCATCTGGGTCGAAGTGAAAGGGACAAGGCCTGACTCCTGAAGGACAGACCCTTATCCAGGCCTTTTTGACACACACACACACATACCTCAATAACTTTCCTTCAGCAATGATGTGTTTCAGGCCACAGGAGGACCTAACCTATGTCCATATAGACAGATGAAAAAAACTTGGGTTTGTGAATGCATGTGTGTGTGTGGTAGCAAGGTGTGTCTGGGTGTTGGAGCGGAGGAGAAATGACAGCTTTGTACTTTGACTTCTGATTAAGCGCTCTGACGTTTCTGCCATTTGTGTGTGCGTAGAGGGGGGGGGGGGGGGGGGGGGTGCTGCTTCTAGCCTTTACTGTCCTGTTTATTTCCAAATCACAGCCCTGGTCATGTGACCTCAGCCACATATTTCCCTGTGGAGGGACAACGACGGACATAGCGAGGTTCACATATCATGAAGATTATACACCTATATTCTTTTTTAAATGATCAATATCACTATTTATTTTACAACTTTGTTTCCTTGCTAGAGCCAGGCCAGGTGACCGCCGCTCATAAGCCAGTTTTGCTCGGGTTACCCTACCTGTGGGAAAACCAGAGCCGACATGAGCCGACTTGTCCAAACGCACCTGGGACCGGCGTGGCAGTTTGACAGCCCTGTCATTTTCTCAATTGTTTGTCTAAACTGTAATGTCTACTAGGGAGACCATGTCTACACACATACACACACACTTTTTCCTGTAGCCCTCTCCCCCTGTCCACCGCCTGCACACAAGGTGACACATAGAACTGTGACACACATGACCTTCAGAATTAACACACATATCTTATGGAGCACGCTCGCTCGCGCTCTCTCTCTCCCGCATACATTCACTCATTCAGACCACCCACCCAGTCCCCCACCCACCCGGTGGCACACTGAGAGCACTCAGTGGATGACACAAAGCCTCAACCCCCCCCCCCCCCCCCCCCCCCCAACTCTGATAAATCAGATGTGGGAGTCGGGGAATAGCGGTGCGGAGACATTAACGACGGGAAACATACAGAGAGGAGAAACAGAAGAGGAGAAGCAGCGGAGAGTAGTCTATGTGGAAGGAGGGGAGGATGAAGAGAGAGACTGTAGAGGAGTGAAATGCTGAGAGGGAGGGAGAGAGGGAAAAGAGATGACAGGAGAGGAGAGGACGAGATGTAAAAGGAAGATAGGAGGGAGGATAGCACGAGGAGGCAAGATAGGGACTGTGGCTGTAGCACGAGGGATATAATCACAGGCAGGCAGGGGAAATAGGAAGGAGGTGGTGGTGGTGGTGTAGGGGAAACAGCTAAATACATTGAAAATAACAATTGAGGAAGAGCTTCAGGTAAGGTTCGCTGCTTTCCTTGTAGTTAAAACGAGAAAGAGATGTCATGAACCAGTTCATCAGAACGTCCAGATGAGCTGTGACTTTCTCTGAACCACTATCCAACCAGTACACAATACAACTTTCTATACCTGTTCCGCTAGTACAGCGTCGTTTTGAGCAGCCTAGTCCTGCACAACGAGTTGTCTGTTTATATTACCCATCTGCCCGTGTAAACACTTTTATAACACCGGATAGGGTTTCAATGCACTCACGGACAAATCCACATTGACGTCCGAGCCGTCCAGTAGTAAAACGCGACAAGTGATGGTAGTCTTGGCCGTTCCCGCAGCGGGGATGTGTACGGCCGCTCCCCCAGTCACCACTGCTGGGGCATGGACGACTTGCTGCTGATGAGCGAGGAGCAGGGGGTTCCCAGTTGACCTCTCTCCTCCTCCTCCTCCACCACAAAAACCGTCCGGTTCGTCCTGGTCTGTCGCCTGGAACCGTCTCCGGCGGCTAAACGTTCGGCGCAGAAAGCCCATCATCTTTCGGATCCACAACGGGTAGGGGTCGGTCCGTGTTGGCTGGTGGTGGTGGCTGAGCACACCGGAACACCGCGATGAGTGTGTTTGAGTAACCAGGGTCCTGTGCTGCCACCTTCGCGGTGAAGGAAAAAGTAAAAAATAAAATAAATAAAAAAGATCAGTTGGCACCCTTCAGGCTGCCGATCAATCCGTAAAGCTGGACGTCGGCAGCAGTGTGGTCGTCTACTTAGACCGCATAGCAATTACAACTATCCGATGTATTGCCGTACCAACTAGTTGATCACCCCGACCATTCATTCAGCCTCCACCAGACAGGAGTCGCTCGCGGAAATGAAAGCCCTCTGCACCTGCCGTTGTGCAAACTTGCTTGTGGCGCACCGAGTCTGAAATCCCACCGAAATCCCGTCTGGCCGCTCCGCAGTGGGAACCCCGGTGTCACATTGTCCGACAGGGAGGTCTGTGTGTGTGTGTGTGTGTGTGTGTGTGTGTGTGTGTGTGTGTGTGTGTGTGTGTGTGTCAACCGGAATAAACAATAACACACCGCTGAATGGATCTAGTTTTTCTTATGACCACCGGCGAACGAAGCTTCTGGTCTACCTCCAAGGTAAAAGTTAACCAGCGAAACTGGACCGACAGCATGCTGTGCGCCTGCGTAAAAACAGCGCTGAACAAACTTTTTTTCCCCCTTTGGCCAGCCGACCCAGCAGTGTGGTAACAGACGAGCGCCACCTATCTGTCCTTGTCTGCCACTCAGGAGTTTCCACGACTTGAGAACATGAGGAAATTAAATCAATAGGATGTCATGCACAATGGGCTGTTAATGGGATACAATACAAATAACAATACATGGGCCTATTCATGTTAATTATTAAATAATAATTCGAATAAGAGTAGGTACTGCTACTGTAAACAGACAGGACAATAGGCAGCATAATACTGTACGTCCTTTGTTTGCACATTATGGCACATGCAGCACAGTCAGACATTAAGGAGTCAGATCATTTCATGAATGTGATTTAATATGATTAAACCCACAGGAATGACACTTGGCTGACAACAGGTACAATATGTCGTGCAGAAGGCCAGCATGTGAATGATTGTTACGGTGATGTGCAATCCCCTTTGTGGTATCAAATTGATGACTGATGATGATGACACTTGATGCGACAAAGTGGAGTTCAAAAAGGCTTAAAGTGTATATTTTCAAACGGTCATTGCAGTCATTCTTTCCCAGTACCCCTCCGTCATCATAAAAGTGAAGTATCCAACCCAGTCTACATTATAAAGTATTCATCCTGACACCATGGATAACCATGTTGGCATCGACTTATTATTTTTGACCACCAGAACTCAGAGGCGTCACTAGAAATCAATGTGTTTATTCAGTGTGTCAATAATTTAATTTAGGTGGGGTCTCCGTGATCCTTGGGGTGGGGGTTGGCGGTCGACCTTGTGCTGCTGCTATTCACTGCTGCCGCCACCCGAAGCTACAGCAGTTGATGAGGGTTACATTGTTTATAAAGACAACAATAAACAGCTAGAAATGTCCACGGGAGACCAGGCTACTAAGGCACAGTTCTATCTGAGCAGCAGAGTCTCGCGTGTAGCTTGGGGCGTTGCTATAGTGCTAAGTAAAGACATCAGTACTGTTCGCATTAATACCGCTGTCATTCTCACCCTGCAGGGGATACAATTTCGACATTTCTTCCACCATGGGCGTTATTCAACAGCGGCCATCTTTGTTCCATCTTGGTTTTTAAATGCTAGCTGGTTTTGGGGAACTGAATGCGGAGTTGGCCGCTATGGTGAATAAGGCCCACTGAATACAGCTTCAAACTACACCCTCATAAAAGGCTCATGTCCTATGTGTTCAACCTAGACCATGCAGCTCACATAAAAAGGCTATTCTCTAGTCTAGCCAGACTCCTATGTTGAGTCCAAAGCACTGGTCCAAAGTATTGCAAAATGTTGGGGACGTCGTTCAGTAGCAGTAGAAACCCTCGCCCTTCTTCGTCTGGAAGGTTGCTATTGGTGGAATGAGGTTAGGCTGGTGTGTATGTGTATGTATGTGTATGTGTATGTGTATGTGTATACACGTGCTGTGGCCAGCTAGCAGCAGTGAGGTAAGCTATGGGGTGGAAGATCTTTTCTGTCTTTCTTTGTAGACTCGTAGTATGGCCTCGCACACAAACTGGAACTGACACTGAAACACAGAGACATGAGGTGTTGGACACTGATAATAGTAAGTGCTATTAGTTACTGGTCAAATGTACTGGTATTAGTAACTGATAATGGTTATTGGTATTAGTAACTTAAAGGGTTACGCCATGATATCTGTAAATTGGCGTTTGCCTGTCTTACCCAGATTCAGACAAGTTGTTTAACTCCAAATTCATTGTGCGTTCAGAAGGCGAATTCGCTGGGTTAGCATTTGCTTTCCGTTAGCCGCTTCCTGTGACTTGCAGTTACAGTAGCAACTCAAAAAGCATCACAGATGGCCTTATAATCACAGCGCCCAAAATAGTGGCAAATTATTTATGTTGTGTTGTTACTGGCACTTAATCGTAGCAAATTAAAAATCATTGTAAAGTGATCGAATGTGTATTCTCCTCGCATGAACAGGAGCTAGGCAACTGAAACTCTGCAAGTCAATGGAAGCGACTAACGGAAGGCAAATGCTAACTCAGCA